>PVIR01023939.1:0-26495 GCA_004026965.1 Petromus typicus
AAAAAAAAAAACATCCAAGAGTGAATGTAAGGGTAAAAATCTGAAAGTCGGTGAGCTCAGGTTTATGTTACCTAAGGGGGAGATGGAGGTCGCTGTGGCTTCGAACTGTGAACAATGACATCTTAATAAAGGAGCGTGCTGGAGGCCGGACACTCTGAGACTCACGCGCCAGCAGCCAGTGCACTCACAAGACGCGGGGCGTATCCTGCAGTGCACCGCACACCTGGTCCTCACATGGAAACTGAGGCCCTTACGCCACCTGCAGGGCCCTGTCAACTCTCACGGGCCCCTTCTTGGGGCTAACTCCTGACTTTCCACTGCTTCGCTGGAGGGGACTTCCAGTGGCTGGGACGCCAAAAGGCCAGCTCAGCTGAAGCTGGGTGCAGACTCTGGAAGACCAGTGATGTTGTCACAGAGTGTGTCACTACCCAAAAGGAGAACATCTATTTCTGGGCGCAGAGACCCTGGGGCCCCTGCTCATCACACTTGTCATAGGAAGCAGTGTGCACACATATTGGGCTGCCTTCCCACATCCCTCACAGCTCCATCACACCTCCATTTTTACCAATTTTCCCTAAACCATGAACAATGCTTACCTCCCCCATGTACGTAGCCCACGCTCTTCACAGGGTAAAGTGAAAAAAGAACATGTGATTCTTAGCAGCATCACATGCTGTGAGTCGCATCCTGCAATACACAGGAAGACTTCCAGAGCCTGGTGTATTTGCTTCTTGAATTTTCAAGATGTCACAATATTTTCTGATGATACCTATCAAATAATTTAAAATCCCTCTCAACCTTACAACACAGATATTCCTTAAATCCGAATCTCCATTTATTTGGAAAACAACCTATGCCGTCATCAGCAAGAGAGAGGAAGGTGGATAGGACTGAGTTGATTCGTTGTTTAATTCAATCAGTATCCTCTGTGAAGGAAAAAAGATGCAGGATTTAAATTTAACTTGCATATTCTTGATTTATGGTGCTTCCTTAGCCCTAAAGACAAGGCTTCTGTGCCACCTATAAACTGTAGCAGCTGCTGCGACAGTGTAGGGGTCCACCGACGTGCTGTATTTTTATGAGAACAATATCGCAGTGATATTCACTGCAAGCTCCAAATGGCGTTGGTGAAGCCATTGCAGATCTGCTAACACATGGACAGTTTCCGTTTCCAATCTTCATTCTGTCTTTGTGGGTCTCAGGAGATGCTGTCCTGTCCCTCTCACTTCAAAGTAATATTGTACTCTACAGCTTAGAAGCAAAATGATAGTAGACAGGTGACTAAAAGGTCTCTGAACGAACACAATATTCTCTCAAGAGCCACCCAGAGCTCTCGGAGAGCCAATCTTATTTTATTTATAAGCGGTCACTTTTAATATTGTACAAGCATTGTGGGAGGGAACAAAGCATTTGGGGTACAGGCACCTTGGGGTGCATGCAGGCAGCTCCCCGTGCTCGCATCAATGAACCCTTTGGGTCAGGCCAGCCGCTGGTGATGTGGGGTGTCTGGGGTCCAGGCACAGGAAGGAGGCTTCCATATTCTGGCTTCGAGCGTGCACTGCTGCTGCGCATCTGTGTGGGTCCTTCCTGCCATAGCTCGGTCCACAGGTAGTGTAGGACAGACACTCTGTTCCCTACCCCATAACACTTACGTGTCCTTGGAAAATTCTCTTTAGAACATTAAATTGCACAGCTTTAGGTCCCTATTTTTCTACTGCCCTGAGTCCTTTGTGTTAATGTCACCTTCACATTGACATGCCACTGACCACTAATTGGAATCCCCGGGCAGGCAGGCGCCACAGCGCTGTCTCCATCACAGTAGAAATTGGAAGACTGCAGAGGTTAAAATCCAAGGGAACCACTGCCAAGCTGCCAAGGGGTAGAGAGGAGCGCACTCAGCTCCCAGCCTGCTTCTGGGGTCAGAGAGGCAGCAGCAGAGCGGGTTCCTTTGCTGTGAGTGAAATAGTCCGCGAGTTAAGTCTGTATCAAAAGATCCATGATGTAAGTATATAAGTAAGTATCCGTGATGTAAGAATATATGGTGTCAGCAGTTATTAAATTTAAAAAATGAACAAGGAAATGGGAAGTGTTGAACTGTTAGCAGGACTCACAGCCCAGCTTCTTGCCATCTCCCTCCCACTTTGGAGGCTCCCCCACCAGAGGGACCCCCAGGATTCCTCATTTAGAGTCGCCCAAGGGTGGACTTGCGCTTCTATCCCTGAAGACTTTCTGTCCTCCTCTGGTCAGGATGCCCTATAGCTCTTGCCGTTCCTTGAGGGAGGAGGACACTAGTATCTCCAGGTGTCTTGAGGGGGCAGGAGCTCCAGAGAGAGCCAGGGACGGACACCAGGGAAAGACTAAAGGGCGGAAGGAAGGGTGGGGCTTCCTGGCCTCCGCAGAAAGGGCGAAGCTGTCCTGCTTCACTGTCTGCGTAGGTCTCTGGGATTCTGAGATTCTAGCCACACTTGAGTCTTACGGGGGACCTGCTGAGAATAAAGGGTCATAGAAAGCCCAGGGAGAACAACAGAAGCAGCGATGAGAAACTAAGTGACCGCACCTGCCAGGCGGTAATACGACGGGTCCGCTTTACAGATCCGCAGCAATCTCTGGGCCGGCTGAGAACTGACAAAGGCAGACAGCAGATGACGGTGGGAGAAGCTGAGAGCTGTCCTTCCGTGGTTCTGCCCACTGCACCCCTGCAGCGAGCTACTGCTAGTTTAATTAAAAATAATAGAACTGTTTCAGCCACTCTTTATTTCAAAAATCGCATATATTCTTATATTTTACCACCTTAGTCATAACCCTAAAGTTAACTGCTAATTGCTAGTTTATGAACTTTGAGGTGCTTCCCACCGCCTGAGGCTTAGAGTACAGGGCGCACAAATTCACCAGAACTGGGCCGCACAGGCTCGGAAGGACTGGGCATGAGGGTGGCTGCTGGGGCCTGAGTCCTTGAGGAGTTCCTGCCAGTGCAGCCAGTCTTGATGGCGTGGAGTGGCCTTCAGAGGGATGCTTCGCAGTGCTCCCTGGGGTCTGCCTGGTCCACGCCTCGGTCCTCTACTCAAAGCCGTGGCTTTGGACCACGTGCTTAGCCCCGTGGCCTGACCTTTCTCTCCTGCTGACAGGACTAATGTTAGGGGCTGCACTCTAGAGCCCGAGTGAGCATCAGGTGGCACAATGCAGCCAAAATGCCCCATGCAGCATCGGTATGTAGATGGGCTTCAGGACGCTGTGGGCTTCGAGGGCCCTGGACACCTCAGGACAGTGTCACTCTCACGTGCTCAGAGAAAAGTGTCTGCAGACCCGGAGCACAGCTCTGCAAGTGGCTTCTCTTTCCTGGGCTCGTGCAATCTGGCCCTAAATGGCTGTGCTTTCCTGTGGGCTGGATCCTCAGACACGTGACTGAGTTTGTGTTCACCACGGTCCTGTGTCCGGCTCCACAGTGAACTCTCAGACGGGTGATGCCCAGTGAAGGGACTGAGCCTGCCTGGCATGACTATCCACCTCTCGGGCCCCAAAGGCGGCACCATGCTTGAGTGTCTCTAGCACACCTTTGAGTGCCTAAGGATTGCGTCAGAGAGGCATCTCAGTCCCTCACGCTTCAGGTGAATTTTGCAGGTGACTAAACTCATTGTGTTATTGAAATGTTTTTATAACTTTCCACCAACAATCTCCCAAGATGTATGTCTTTTTGAAGCATGTAAACTACCCATTCCTGGTCACGAGAGATGAAAATTTAAGTAGCTATTATTTCTCTGTATATTAAATCATAGCTATAAACTCTACCTCGGAAACTTAATAATAAGCAAAATCCATCATGATAAACAACTTCCAGCCTTACCCCATCCATGTTTCCAACCAAAGCAGGCATTTCGTGGTGTTAAAGGGGGCCTTGCCCTGCGGTGGGGATGTGGCAGAGGATCTCAACAGTCATCACTTCGCCTTCGTTCCTCCTCCCACACACGAGAAAGCGGGGACACAGAAGACTGATGTGACTTGTCCAGGGTTACAGGGCGCGGGTCTCACGCTGATGCTCAGAAAGTGTGTGCCCACGTGTTGGCCTGAATAGAAATGTGCAAAGGGATGTGTCTAGGTGACCTGCGAAACTTGGGAGAGGACGGCAAGTCACTGATGTGACACGGTGACTCCACTCGGGGCACAAAGTCTGGCCTTGTATCACACCACGATCTAGTCCCAGCCTATGCCTGCCCCGCCCCAGGGCGGTTAGGGGCAGCGCCGGTGGGAAACGATCTCAGGAAGGACAGCAGTGGCTGCTCAGCTGGGTCCTCCAGCAGGTGCAGACACAGAGAACCTGCAGACCCTCCTCCCTCAGCGGGAGCGTCTCAGCTCATGCGTTCCTGAACATCCTGAAAGACAGAACAGTAAAACTCCAGTGCTTCCCATTACCAAGACGGCAAGGAGTTTGTCCGCAGCTCCGGGCCTGGGGATGCTGCAGGCAGCCCAGAGAGGACCTGCTCCACAGCCCTGGCCTTTTCTGTAGGAGAAGACTTCCTGTCTCTTTGGAGAGTCTTTAATACAAGTAATCTCCAGACCTCCACAAAGGGAAGCTGCTCTACCCAGTCAGCCTCGAGGCCGCTCCAGGACACAACAAGCCACCAAGCTGCGGCTTTGAATTGCCTGTATCACCGAGCTCGGCTCCTGTTCACCAGAAGCGATTCCTGTGGAGCGGATCTGGCCTGTTTTAGAGGGAGACTAGGAGCAGCCTATACAGAGGCTCCGTGGAGAGGGGCACGAGAGTGAGTGCTGCTTCATCCTCCTCCCCATCATTAGTTGAAAAATTTAATATATTTCAGGATGAGCTCAGAGGAATTGGAGGTCTTGCCAGTGCCTCAGGGATGTTTTACTGCTGCCATAAAAGACTTCTAGGGGGTATAAGGAATGGTTTCAGATAATGAGGAACAAATGTACAGTAACAGCCACCTCAAATGTAAGCAACACGAGGGACAGATAACAATAAAAGGAAAACAAGCTTGCAGTGAAGCGAAACCCACGTCTGCATCTCGGGGAGTCAGTGCGCGTTGAGGTGGCAGATCTCAGGCGGAGGCTTTTTGAACATTTTAAATGAGTTCAAGGAAAAGGCCTGATTGCAGATCAAGTTGTCAGGGAAAATCACTCTTTTTTTGGAGACAGGGTCTCGCTTTGTGATTCAGGCTGGCCCTGAGCTCAGCCTCAAACTCACATCACAGCAATCCTCCTGCCTCTGCCTCCCGAGTGCTGGGATGACAGGTGTGAGCCACCACGCCCGGCACTGTGGTATGTGGTACTGGTTGCTGCTGGGTGTGAGTCTCCACACCCAGTATTGTTATGTGGTTACCGGGGAATCGAACCCGGTCCTTGTGCTTGCGAGACAGGTGCCCGAACCACTGAGCTAACTCCCCGGCCCCAGGGCAAATTACTCATAATACAGATGAGATTCAGCCTCACTCCCTCCTTGCTCCAGGAGGGAAAGGACACTTCAAGCTCTGTGTGTTAGTGTTCCAAGGTCACTGTAAATAGGGCCGTAAACATGGTGACTAAAGATAGCAAAAGTCATGGTCTGGAAGTTCTGGAGGCCAGAAGCCAGTCCGAGGGTGGGCAGGCCGTGCTCCCTCTCAAGCCGAGGACCTTCCCATGACCGTGGCTTCCAGCATGGCCCTCGGTCCTTGGTGAGCTGGGTTTGTGGGTGAGTGCCCTAGTCTCTCCTCTATGTTCTCCTGAAGTACAATATTCCTCCCATCTAGTGTCACGTGATCTTCCTGTAAGGACAACATGAGGCTTCATCATAGCCCATTAAATATGCAACGGCTCTATTTCTAAGTAAGGTCCCCTTCTGAGGCTCTGGGCAGAGCGTCCACCTTGGGGACACGATCCAGTGCACAGCACAAGAAAGCAGGTGGTGCTGCACCTTAAACACCCGCTGAGCTGCACATCGTTGACTGAGTGCTGCGCTCACGGAGAACTTCTGAACAACCCATGTGAGTGTGTACACGTGCATGTGTGTACATGTGTGCACACGCTGGGGAGAGACAAGCTGACTCTGTCGAGTAAGTGACTAGGAACGGATACCACACCTGTGTGTACAGGGAAACGTGGCAGTCTGCGGGCTGTGCTCAACTGGTGCAGCTAACATCCCACACTTCGTGCTCGTCTGCTTTGTGGGCTGGTGCTGTCTCACACACTTTAACACTTTTACCTAGTGCCATACAGGAACCTGTGTAAGATCAAACACAGGGCTCGAGCAGACAGAGGCCCTGCATCAGTGTCCTCTCCTTGCCCAGCTGAGGGCCACCTGCAGCCCTGCTAGGCAGGCCTGGAGGTGAATCTAGATGGTTAACGTCCCATGTCTGCTTGGTTAGGCTGTGGTGTGCAGCTTCAGCCAAACACTAATCTAGATTTATAGTGAAGGGACATTTTAGATGGGACCAAAAAGAAGTGGTAAGAGCCCAAAAGAGAACCTAAAGCCTTAGAAAATGCAAACTGGGAGCCAGTCTGAGGACTGTCCCTGGAGCATAGACCAGCGCCTGCCTCTCTGTGATGTTCACCACATGAGCTGCTGGCGGCCAGCAAGTCCATTGAATGGTTGACCTGTGGAGAGAAAGGAACAACTTAAAGAGGATTTGGGGCAGGTGGTGAGAAGGTAACTTGGGCCTGATGCCAAGGCTGGGGGAGTGAAGAGTCACTGCTTGGGAGAACAACCATCGGGGGTGGGGGACTGGGGGATGGACGCTGACCGTTTCTTCCATCCCTCCAGCTTGTGGCCATCTTCCGTGAGGGGCAGACTACCAGCGCATACAGGAGGTGACGGGCCGGCCTGGGCCAAGCCCTTGAGAACCTGGAAGGCCCCACTCCTGCTCTGTTGAAGTCTGTGCCTCTTTGTGGTGAGCTCTGGCCCCGGAGCTATGAGGCACTGTGTCACACTCGGAACTCGAAAGCTGAAGTCTGAGTCCACGGTGTGACAGTATCTGGCAGGGACGCCTTTGGAAGCATTAGGGCATGGATCGGCGCCCTTGTGAGTAGGTCTAGTGCTTTTAAAGGAGAGACAGTCAGCCATGCTTCCCCTCCAGGCCCTGTGAGGTCACTGGTGGAAGGAAGTTATGTCCCTGAGAGTTTCTGGAAGGAGCTCGGCACTGCTCACGCCTTGACCTCAGCCAGGTGACACAGGTTTGGACTTCACACCTGCAAGGAAACAAACACGGCTCTTTTCAGCTGTGCTGTGGTCATTTTTCCCAGCAGCCCCAGGAAACAACGGCAGGGAATGGGGTGGTGGGGTGCACAGGAAGCTCAACAAAGTGCCTGCAAGGTCCCGCCTTCCAGAGCTGCTGCCAGCCCTCCCCTGCCCTCGGCCATGCCCGCAGCCCTGGCCCTCTTTGCTGCAGTGGCCACACAGGTGCAGGTGCTAAGAACAAAGCGGGGTGTCGCTGTGGGTGCAGAGGCCCTGCGAGTGGGTGCTGATCTCCTTCCATCTGCTGCTCTACGCGACATCTGGCCTGACTCTCCGCCAGCCGCGGACACTGACAATCAGGGAGCTGTGTTCTCGTTTCTCTGCCAGTCTCTCCTGTTCCTCGGAGCTGTGACCCCAAGCAACACGCTGGGCTGGGCTTAGACCTGCCCGCCCTGTCTGTTCTCACCAAAGCTGCACACAGGGTCTGGGGCTCAGGACTAAAGAGAGCTCAGACGCTGCATCCTGACCCACCCAGGGGCCACCCCGAGCCACAGTCTCTGTGATCTGTGAACACAAAACCCAGAAAAACTGGAGCCTCTGGAGTCTTCTGGGTGCCCGGGGCTGGCCACTGGAAGAGGCCAGCGCAGCGATGGCTGATGCACGGACGGAGAGGACAAGCTGTGGGGCAGAGAGCACTTAACACCCCTCATCAGGCGGAAGCTCCCTAATCCAGAGAGTGCATGAAGGGGGCCCGAGGAACCGCTCACCCCGGCTCCCTGATTACAGCGCTGGCGGGGACAGGGAGAGGGTGCCCGCCGCTGGCAAGTGACGTGTGAGATGCATGTGCGGGGCCTGCTGGGAGCTGGCACGTGGTTCCCGGGCTGCACCAAGGCCCTGACTCATCCAATCCAAGACCTGGACCCCTCAGGCTTGGCGGGGTCAGAAGGCTCCTCCTGCCTCAGTGACCTGAAACTGGTAAATTAACAGCAGTGCCTCTGCCCGTTTCCACAGCAACCTTTAAAACACAGCAGCGGATTGCGGGTTACCAGTGTGGAAACAGCCTGGTCAGCATTTTCCAGCAGCCTGGAGCAGAGGAGGCACTTGGTGGGTGCTGAGGGCTCAGGAAGATCTGACGGCCTCTGCAGAGTGGGCCGCCAGCATGCAGGCAGCCCCTGCTACTGCCCATCTCCTGTCTTATTTGTTTTACCCTCTCCATTACTCTCTGTGTGTTTGTATTTGTGGTTCTGTGTCCTTGTGCCTGGGACACATCAGGCAGCTTATCTGCCAAGCTTGCTGCTTCCTGCCCAGGGGAATGGCACCTCTGAAGGGCAGGATGCCAGTGAGTAGAGCCAGGCTTGCCCTACACCACCCAAACACAGGCAGACATCATGGATGTGGCTTCGTGCATGTGGCATCATAGACGTCATGACATGCAGGATCTTCCCTGTGTTCCAGAATCAGTCTCAGGCCACAACCTTGAGGACTATGACCTTATCACAGTAGTGACGCATTAGGAGAAGGTGAGTCTAGACAGGTTCAAAGACTTGGAGGTTATATTCCCATGTGATCAAGTCTGAGAGGAAAGCATTTGTGGGTCTAAAGCCTTCAGGAGCCTCTTCTAGTCTCTCTTTGGAGTCTGCAAGGATCATCCATTTCATTTGATCTGGAAGAAGGAAGCTAAGGGCCTGCCATGGCTGTGTGACCTCCCGGTAGGAGCGGCACAGACTCAGGGCCACAGTTTCTATGGAGATGTCCTCTAAAGCCATGTGTGCTCAGATGGGCCCTTGAAGGTGAGGGAGCTGGGATTTGTAGCTGACTGGCTCTTGGCAGCTGGGGCCTGGAAGGAAGAGGTGGTCACTGTGGCAGCCAGACAGACCCATCTTCCTCCCACATCCTCCCTGGACTTGCTCCTGCTCTTGCGCTGTGAGCGATTTCCCTGGCCCCCTCACCCCCTGGAGCCCGCGGCCGAGGCCGAAACCTCTGCAGACTGTGGACTGAAGGAGACTTTTCCTCCATCCATTGGTGAGTGCTGGCTGCACATTTTGTCCCACCGACAAGAACTTGGCTTCTCAAGGCTTATGGTATGTGTTGGAAAGATTTTAATAATTATTAACATTTGTACATTTGTAACATTGTTACATTTATAATAATTTTTAATTGAAATCTTTAATGGTACATTATATATACAGGGCTATGGGAAAAAATGAGAATTAAGTTGTGTCTTATACTGTTACATTTGTAATATTAGTTAATAATTATTAACATTTGTACAAGTCATTGGGATTCTCAGTGACATTTCTATACTGCACGTATCTGGTTCAACATGTACAGCCCAGACCCTCCCGGGCCCCAGTGACCCCTCTTATATTTGCAGGTCGGTTTTGTTTTGTTTCTTAGTTTCCTCATGTGAGGAAGAGCTCCTGGCACTTGCCTTTCCCTGTCTGGCTCATTCCACTTAGCATCGTCCTCCATGTCCACCATTTCACCGTGAATAAAAGAGCCTTACTTGTCTTTACAGCTAAATCACACCGCCTTGTGCACCTGCGCCGTAACCCTTTATCCATTCGTCCGCTGACAGCATCCAGGCTGAGCGGGAATGGAGCTGCGGGGAGCAGGGGTCGCAGGTTCCCAGGGTGCTGTCGCCCTCGTCTGCAGGCTCACCCTGGAATGCGGTGGCAGGTGCGTCTGCGTTTGAGGGTGTTAGGGAGCTCACGAGAACGTCCATTGGCTGCCCTGTCAGCAGCCACCTCACTGCCAGTCCGCTCCTCACCCGGGTCTTCCGTACGCACAGAGGCCATTCTAACGGGGGTGGGGCAGGATCTCCCTGTATCTCTGATGTGCGCAGCTGTGATGGTCAAAACTCTCAAGCATTTTTTCCCATATGTGCTGCCATATGGACGTCTTCCTCTGAGAGGAAGTGGACTGTTTGCCCCTCGTACCTGGATTGTTTCTTTCCTGTTCAAGCTCTTTTGTTCTTCACATCCTGGGGGCTTAGCCTCGGGCACCGTGAGACTGGGCAGTGCCTTCTCCCGGTCTTCGAGTCGTCTCTTCCCCCGCTGACACTTCCTCTGCTCTGCAGGGTCTCTTCAGGCTGAGGTGACCTCGCCATCCATGCTGCCTGTGTGCCCTGTGCTTCTGGACTCCTGGGGTTCCCGGCCAGCCCATGACCGAGGTGCTCCTGCCTTTCCCTGTGGCCCTTCTGAGGGCTGGACAGCTCATTCCTGAAGCTGGGCTGGTGCAGGGTGGGAGCCTAGGCAGAGGGGCTGGCACGGGCCTCGGAGGGTGGCTTCCAGGCCCTTCTGGCCCGGCTTTCTTCACTGTTCTAGATGTGGGGCTGCCTCCTCCCAAACCTGCTCATCCACAGACACAGGACAAACTCGTGTTTCCTCCTGGTCAGAGGTGGGCCCTCACCTGGGACCCTCGTTCTTTTGCAATCAGCCCACAGACTAATGACAGTCTAACTCATGTAAGTTTTCATCTTCCTCAGCAATCTATGTTGTATTTTCACTTTCTCTCACTCTGGGCCCTGGAACACCTGGAAGGTCCCGCATGGCCTCCGGGCCACGCATCGAACTCTTACACCGCAGTACCTTTGCTCGAGCTGCTGGCTGCCTGGGCTCATTTCCTTGTGTCTAAACCACAAGCATTATTCAAGATCTGGTTCCAAAGTGTTTTCCTGGGGAGCCACCCCGAGACGAGCTGCTCCCTGCCCTGAGCCCCAGAGACCTCTGGCTGGATCATCGCCGAACTTCACCGGCCCGGCCTCCTGTTCCACTGTGGGGATTTCCCTCGCAGACGTGATACAGCGGTCGGTGAGATTTCAGTCCGCTGCCCTCTCTTTTGGAACTGAATAATACGTCACTCCCAGAAGACGCCTTGATGAAGGCAGAAGCTCCCCTCGTTTACCTTGGCCCCTTCATTCATCTTCCTCTCCCCCTGCTCCCTCGTCCCTGGACACTGTAAGTTTTAGGGAACTATCTTTGCCATTGGCTTTTCAGAAGCCAGTGTTGCAAGGTAAAAGAGGTCGGTGTCCTTGTGAGCTTGCCCCTTCTATGCGGCTGTGGGTCAGGTCATGAGCCTGCGAGGGAGAGATGATTCTGGGAAATCTTGGTGGCTCGGGCTCAGGCCAAGCAGGAGTCCTTGAAATCAGAGGAGGGCACAGAAAGAGACATGCTATGGAGAGGGAGTTGCTGCTGTGGATGGTGAGATAGGGGAGGGATCCAGGGATCAGAAGGGCTGGCCGCCGGCAGCCCCTGGATACCGAAAGGCAAAGAGCAGGCTCCCTTCCCCGGACTCACAAAACGTCCGCCGGGCCGGTGGAAAGCAGCAGAGGTTTACTTGCTGTGTCAGCTCCTGGAGCCCTAAGCCCAGCACCCTGACTTCAGCCCATGTGACCCTCTGACCTCCAGGACAGCAAGACGGAGTCTGTGTGGGCGGCAGTGGGCAGCCACACGCAGCCCAGGTGGACCTCGGCTTCTCCAAAGGGAAGCAACACTTCCCGGTCTGCTGGCCCTTCATGCACCACCCCTGGGCGCCAGCCAGAGTAATGTCTCTCACCCGTGACCTCTTCCCTGCGATGCAAGTCTGGGCCTGCCGAGTCCCTCACGGATCCTCTGGCCCAAGGACAGCGCTCTTGGCATGAGCTTGGGCCTGTGAGGCTGTGAGGCTGAGCCCGGTGTCAGCTGCCCATCTGGACTTCTGCGTGTGATTCTGGGCCACTCGGTGCCCATTTCCTCAGGGCTCTTTGTGCTCCCTGACCACGGCCCACCTGATGTGGCGGTGGGGACGGCCCTCCCTCCCCCTTCTGTCCTCCCTCCCTCCTCCCTCCCTTCCTTTCTTTCTTTTGTAATGGCTAAATCTGAGAAAGTCAGAGAAGAGTATGAGAATCTTTCTGATTTTGCACATAAAACAGTATAAACAGCACAGTGCAGCAGTGTAGTGACATGTCCCTGAACGCTGAAGAGAGAAGTCAGCAGGGGCAAGGGTGCTGCACACCCGACCCGAGGGCTCTGGGAAGCTGAGGCAGGAGATAGTTCAAGCTCTGCCTGGGAAACTCAGTGACTTAGCAAAGTCCTGTCTCAAAGTGAAACAGAGGAGAAGAAGAGAAGGGGAAGGGCGGGGAGAGGAGAGAAGAAGAGGAAAAGTCCCTCTCTTACCCCCAGGCTGTGCCAGGGGCGCCATCCGAGCTCCCCTGCACTTAGCTCCACCCGAAGCAGCCGGAGCTGCCTCATGGACAGCCCAGTGCCTACCAAGGCCCCTGCTGGTACAAGGGCTTCCCTAGCTGGGGAGCATCCTGGATCCCACTTAGAGGAAGTGTCTGCTGCTCAACACAGGGAAGCCATCGATAAAGGACCTTAATGATTCATCTCTCACCTTACAATGTTCATTTCTCCTATGATTTGCGTGAACTTGGAAAATACTGAGGTAGAATTATACTTTCTCAACATAAAATGATTACATTTTAAACATAGCACTTCTCCCTCAAATACAAGGGAAATAAATTGGGAGGGATTTGGGAGGCATCAGTCCATCAGGAGACGCTGAATACTTTTATTGTACAAATGCTGGCTTGAATGTGTGCACTTAAATGTACATTTACACATACACGAACACACAGAAAGACAACAGCGTTTGTAAGTACATGTTCTGACACATCACAGAACATGGCTTCGCATGAATTCTGCATTTCTGTGTGTCTGCTGAGCTTCAAAGAACTTCTGTATGAGGCCTGCAGATGAGATCAGAGCCCTCATCAAATTAGCAGATCGAGGGCAGTGGAGACATTTCATCCTGGACACGGTCCCTAGGGAGACTTGGGGCATTTTAATACAAAGCGAGGAGGAAGATATTCTCCTCAGTGAACACAGTTTGCCTTTATGAACTTTCCAAGACGTGTAATAATATTCCTTCACAGTAGATTAACCATCTGGTTTGTTTTATTGTGTAGAAAAAAATGAGATAAATAATGGGCAATGTCTCAGACTGCTGGGACACGACCCAGCAACTGTCACAGTAGCTGTCACGGCTGGCTGGGGTGCTCCCTCCTGGCACCAGGAGTCCCCGAGCTCTGGAAGGGGGACCCCACCCTGGCTCAGTGGCAGCACCCTGCACATCCTGGCCCTGGTCCTCTTTCCAAGATGGAATTCTTTCTCAGGCAAAATCAACTCTTGTGTCAACTGTAACCCTGGCATCTCGGCGCTGTTGCTGAGGGTCAGTTGTCCCCACACTGGCCTGTCTCCAACCTTCTTGGCATGCTGGGAGATTGTCAGGGTCTGCCCTAGGCTGAGGCCCCTCCCAAGGGGCTGTCCTGGTCCTTATCAGGAGCAGGCCCAGTGAAAGGCAGTCAGCCTCTTACCCGACATGCCGTGCGACTCCAGGTAGACACAAGATGATCCGCGCTTCTGGCTCAGGGTCTCGGAGCCAGGGAACGTGGAGCCACTGTGGTGTTCAGGCAGCCTGTTCCCCCAGGAACCCCACTATCTGGGTGGTGGGGGACTTGTTACTGCTCCCTAGAAGAGAGGAGTTCTCCTTAGCAGATAGGATGTGGTGTCCAATCACAGGACAATACAGTGACAGCCGGAAACTTAAAGGAGAAATGCTCCTATCATAAGATTTATATCTCAGAAATGAAAATAAAAGTTTCCTTCCCCGCCCGCAGTAAGTCTTCATTCACAAACTCACTTATCAAATCCGAGAGTCGGGCCAAGAGAAATGGGCCCAGCCCAGACTCACTGCGGCGCTCTGTCTCCTCCCTCACCGCGTGGGTCACCATCGCTGGAGGCCAGAGGTCAGAGGGGCCAAGCTACATAGTCACTGATGGACAGCTAAAACTTGTACGCATGTTTGGGAACTCAAAGCCATCTCCAGCTACTTTAAAGACACTAAATTGTCAGATGTGTGCTTAGCCAAAATGGATCTAGCTTACTTGGGGGGACGTTGGCAGGTCACGCCTGGGCCTAGTGCCGGTGTGTTAGGCTGGCTCCTCAGCAGCCTAGGGGATGAATCTTTAAAACTGCAATCGCTAATATTAATCTCAGGCACCATCTCTGGAGACAGGCAGCGGCCTCCAAGTATTGATCTGATTGATCTCCATAAAATCCTTAGGGAAGGAAAGGAAACTTTCCCTTATTTTCTGACTGCAAGACAAAACAATTAGAGCCAAAAATTTGGGAGGAGGAGCTTCTGGGCCAGATTCTGGAGGGTGGACTGGGGGGTGGGGGGGTCCACAAAGTCCCGTCCCTGCTGAGAGCTCCCTTGAATTGCAGGACACGTGAACATTCATGAATTCCAGCCCTGCACCCTGGGGGCAGGCTCTGTCTTATCCAGGCCTTCACTGTGTGCAACTCCAGGGCTTTCGATTTCCCTTTCACATGCTCAGGCTCCTGTGTTTGCTAAAGGTGATACTGTTTATAAAGGAGCCCTCATGCCCAAATAATTTCTGGAGGAGAATGTGAATGAGAAGACTGAATTTCCACTCACAGAGCAGAAAGGTCGGCTCTCCAGAAAACAAAGGATCGTAAACGTCAATGAGAGACTCTTCCAGTCCACCCCTGCTGGGCATTTCATGATCAGTGAGACCAACCTCTGCTAATTAGCCCTAGTCGGTCTTTTTCCTGCCAAGCCATGAATATGTGAATGTGCAGAACATTTAGTCCAGGGCAGAGAGAGGCGGAAGTGCTCCTGACCTTCAGACCCTGGCAAAGCTGACTTCCTGCCAGGCAGGGGCTGAGAGCCCTGGGGTGACCTATGGGGCAGCTTCTCCCACGCGGGAGGGTCTCGCCTCATCTCCCGCCAGCAGAGGGAGGCGCTGGGTCTGAGCGTCGCGTTCAGCCTGCTCTGCTGTTCGCAGTGGCAGCTCTTCTGTGCTGCCCACACTGCGCTGACAGGTGCCTATTAAAGGACACGAGAAACGTGTATTTCAAGGCGTGGGAGCCAAGGTGCATCAGATCCAGCTGTTTGCAGCCAAATTACCATGCTCTGCTCACAGCAGAGTAAGCGGGGCAGCCACACACAGAGCAGTTTCAGTGGGTACCTGTGAGCGAGCCCAGCCAGAACAACCTGTGTTCTCACCTCTCTGCACTGTAGCTCATGCCGCACAGTTCACCCGCCCAAGGCATGTAATGCAGCACCTCTGTCTCTTCCCAGATTTGTGCAGAGACATCACTGTGGATTTCAGAACACTTCGTCCCCTCAAGAAGGAACCCCACACCTCTGACTCACCACCCTTTTATCCTCACTTCCTCTCTCCACCACCCCTTGGTCCTCTGATCTACTTCCTCTGTAGATTCTCCCATGCTGGACTTTCACTTGTGGCTGGTGCTTCCCACTCAGCATGCTGGTTTCAAGTTTCCTCCTGCAGTAGCCAGGACAGCACTTCCTCCGTGCCGAAGGTCCCCCCTAGGCCCCCATGCACCCCCCCTGCAGACTGATCATTGTCCCTGCTTCCTCTACTCTCTGCAGGAAGATGTGACGGAGGGACAGACCTCTTCCTGCACTGTGGTGCTTGGATTGTCTCTGCCCTTTGGTGTTACAAGTCATGCTGTTCTAAACACTGGCATGCACGTTTGTATGTGCAGACGTATTGTCCTTCTTCGGGGCATATTCCAAGAGGTAGAACAACAGCCATTGGGTAACTCCAGGTGTCATTGCTTGAGAGGCGGCCCAAACTCCCATTCTCCAGCAGGGTGAGCTTTGCATGGCCATACAGACCGATTCACATGTCTTTCCTGCCCAATGGATTAATCTCATGCCACAGACCTGTGGTCCAGTTGTGAGTGCTTTTGGCTTTGGGGACATCCAGACGTTTTCCGCTGCAGCCCCTGCCCTTCTGGTGAATGGGCATTCTAACAGCTGCTTCGGCCTTCTCTTTTGCCTGTCCTTGCCAGTGTCACTGGATGTCCCTCCCAATGGCACTGCCAGGCTGGTGGTGCGGTTCAACGTCTTGGAAGACACAGCTTCCTTCTGAACTCAGCTGATCAGATTCTATTTGTGTGAAGGAAGCTAAGTCCTCCTTCTGACGTTAGTCTAGACAGCTCTGAAAACCGAGGAGCAGAAATAAATGAGTGTGGCTGCAGGGCGGGGCTGTGCCGTTCACTCCTGCTCCCTCCGCGCCTCTCTCCTGGGGCGGAGACTGATGCAGTCAGGGAATCAGGTGAGTCAGCCCACAGGGGCGAGGAGTGTGCTGGGATCCACACGTTGCTGTGGTAATAAAAACTCCAGTGGCTGTTTTTTCTACACCAGTGTTGGGCTCAGATGCAGTTACTAGTTGGAAAGCTTTAGGGTGAGAAAATGTAAGGCTCGGTTGATTTCCAGTTCAATTTCTTCATTAAGTTTCTAAAATACTGCTGTGATGTTCTTGCTGCATGGTATTCAAACGTTGCTATGGCATCCAATCCATGATTACTGCGTGGTCACACTTGTCCGTCCCCTTTTGGTGACAGTTCTGTTCAGTGGAAACTTTCACTCACTGACCTAGAGATTAGGGGTCCACGCATTCTCCCACCAAAGCCTGGAGCGAGGGATTTCATTCTGCCCAGCCACAGGGGACCTGCCGTAGTCACTCGGCTCTACTGGGTGGCAAGACCAGATGTGGGCGGTAGGTATGTAGGCACGGTCAGATCGCCAGGAGGCCTCGGCACCCCAGGACAGAGGGGAAGGGTGTCCAGGGTCAGGATGTCACCTGGAAGGTGCGAGGGGGGCCACATGCTGAAGCGAAGTTTCCGTCCACGTAGCCTCAGTGCTGATAGTTTTCCAGAGGCCCAGGTTAGAAGCTGAATGTCAGAGGCTGTGGGTGGCTTCGCAGGGAATACTGGAGCTGGATGAATGAGTCACTAATCTCTTCATTTATAGTCCCCAAGAAGGACAAGAAATTTAACACACTCTCACAAGAGCGTTGGGCTCTCACCAGGAAGAGCTGTGTAGGTGGGATATGGGACCCAGAAAGAGGCACACTCAGGAAGGGGCAGAGATGAGAGATTAAGACTTGGGCAAGGCTCAGGCAACCTTTCCTGGGCTGCCCACAGGCGAGGAGAGACTGCTGCGATGGGCACAGAGCCATCAGTGCCCTCACCAACACGGGGTGAGCCAGGTTTCCCATGGGGACCAGCTCTCAGGACCGCAGGCTTGCCACACGAAGTCTGCTTTCTCAGTCCTTGCCATGGAACATCAAAAACGTACTTATCCTGCCACATGGCATGGTCTTTACGTCCCCTCACGACCAGCAATGCTGCGGGCTGAGTGGTTTCTTGGGCTCTGGTTGGAGGTGTGAATTTAAAAATATAATACATTCTTGCTATCATTAACCCAACAAATATTTATTAAACATCTGCTAGTGCTAGACACAGTTCTGTGATGCATCTCCTGATGCAGCATCGTATAGAGTAAGACTCGCTCATGAGTAAATGTTGAAGAACAAGATCGCACCAGGGAAGCGGCTGGTGGCTCAGTGGATCAGCAGTTCACTGCTCTGTATGAGCCAGACATTTGGATGCTTCAGTATTTCCCACCTCAGTTGCTGCAGGTCAGTAATCAAAGATCTTAGCTGGGAGCTGCTGGCTGAGGATCTTTCAGATACTTGTAGTAAATCTAGTGACCAAAACTATAATCACCTCAAGACTGTACTAGGGTAAAGGGTTGACTTCTAAACTCGCTTGATGAGTGTTGTATGTCTCCACCCCTGCAGGTTGGTCACAGGCACTGGTTCTTCATTCTGAGGGCCTCCCCCTCGAGTACCTCACAAAGCGGCAGCTGGCTGTCTCCAGAATGTTCAGTCACAGAAGCTCTAACTTGGCTCGTGTTTTAAGGGGATTCAGTTCAGGGTCACGTGGCTCTGAGGCATCGTGTGGAAGAAATCACGTGGCCTGATGGAGAAAAGATCCTTAGTTCCTGGAACAGAGCAGGAGAGCAGTGCCAGAGAGGAAGTCGTCAGGCACCAGACACAGCACCCACGGTCGTACCTCCACACCCACACTCACAACCCCCAAGTGGATCCAAGCCAGTCATGTTGAAACTAACAGGCAATGAAAGTTTAAATCATTTTTATAACCTGGGACATGATTTTTCATTAGTTCTGCTGCAGTTGTTGTTTACACCAACCATGCCAGTCCATGTGGGAGGGGACCTCACAAGGGTCTGAAGGGCAGGGGCTAGAGGTCATCTCCGGCCACCTGGGAGGACCCCTCCACCTGGGTGAGCACCTGCATTTCCCTGCCCCAGGTAATCCCTGGCCTGTCGCAGGGAGTGACGTGCAATGCTGGGTGGAGAACAGAGTGACGGAGTGTGTGCGGATGAAAAGAGTGGTCCAACTGTATGCCATGGGAGATATCACAGGTGACAGCCACGGAGCTCTGTGCTGTCTCTCTGCTTCCCAGGGAGACTGTGCTCAGTCCTCCAGAGCAACAGCAAATTTACAATAAGGGTAATGTCTCAGCTTGGAAGCTGAGGGTGTGCCGTGTGCCTGTGGACCCTGTACGTGGCAGGAGGTGGAAATGGGTGGGGAGACAGAGACAGGGCATGTGGAAAGCAGCTTATATGAGACATCTAACACTTTGATAGAGGCGAAGAAGCATATTGTCTAGTCCCACGGTGCAGACAAAGTAGCATCACGGAAGTATAAATAAATCCTTTTGAGAAAAATTTGATTTGAGGCAAGAAAGCTGGCATGGCTGTGTCAGATGAGCCCATGAGCTCTTGACCTGAATGTTTCAACAGTTGCCGTCCTCAGTCACAGAGAGCTCTTGGGTGGCAGATCAGAGAGCATCTTCCAGCGAGGCTGAGGCGTGCCTGAAGCATCTCTGTACCATCTCGCACCGAGTCAAACAGCGCCATCCGCACTGGCCACTTTCACTGCTTCCTGTACTTTCTGCAGATGTGAAGGAGGGACAGACCTGTATCCACACATGTGTCAGAACCAAGCAATACTCCGGAGGGCACGTGTGCTGCTTGTGGAGCAGTGATGCTCCCGGAGGGCAGCCGCCTGCACATCTCCACCATGATGCCCCATCAGGATACTAGGCAGGAAAGAAGAGGGCGGGCAGTGGACAACGTCCACTTTAAACACAGGCTTTAGATATTTGAAATCTGTGGTTCAGTAATCACCTTGGGATAAATATGATCTAGAAGAAAAAGTGAATGAGTTGATAGAAAATTGTGACCAGGTAAACTGTGCATCGAGAACATGAGACAGTGATGTGGCTTTCCTGAGCACTGCTGCATCTGGAAAAGTTCCAAACAGTCGTGACACCTAAGGTTAGATCCACTTGTCTTACTAAGAGTATGAGGTCCTTTTCTGGATAGAAAACCACATCCAGCCATGTCTCCACTGTCCACATTACTTTAGCTGTGGACACGGAGTTAGTTTGATATGCACATAATGAATACGGGGTTGATACATAAGCCTGGTGTCTCATATTTAGAGAAATTCTCAGCTTTTATTGTTTTTAAGAAAGTCCTTTCAGTGACATTGTGCAGCAGAATTTTGACATTTGCTCTAGATCTATTTCTGTCCCTTATCAGTGACAATGTTCCATGCAGCAGGAGAGGATGACACTGATGGTAGTCTGTGGAGGAACCTCACTGTCGGGAACTCTGAAAAGCCTCCTCTCCCTGTTACCAGTAAGGTATAGAGTAGGACAGATCAGAGAACACGAAACTCCTCCTGCTGACCGCTGAGCCAGGATGCTTCCAACAGAGCAAAACAATGTCCAGCAAACATAAATCCCATCTAGACAGAGTCATCCCAAGGCCAGGCAGGAAACAAGACAGAACAAACCACACTATATCTAACCTTCCTTCTCAACACAAGTGACTTCTGCCCCTGCTAGTGCAGAAACCAGCCTCCCGTCTCGATGAGATCTGAGATACCAATCAATAAGCTGCCGCTACATTTTAACAACGCTTCGTCCAGAACTCAGCTCTACATCCTAGATCCCTCCTCAGAATCACCCAGAATAAGCCCCAAACCGGCAAAAGGTCTCACTCCTTTCCTATTCTGAGATACTCAGAAAATCAAATCCAGCTTTCCAGTCTACAGATGTCCTTTCTGTGGTACTTGGCCCAGGGGCATTATCAAGGGGAGGGTCTCTTGAAAGGTTTCAAACCTCCTACCACCTGCCCCAGGACCTGCTTTTGCAGGCTGGTATACTTGTCTGTGCTGGGGACCTGTAGGGAAGACACTGAGAAAGTCTGACACTTGAGCCGGCCTTGCAGTAGGTTGAGTTCAGAGTTCGTGTTAGACCGAGATCTTGTAAAGATCATTGTCTTACTTTATCCATTGTATAATGTGCTGACAGCTCTCCTTGGCTTTTCTCCACATGGACAACACCTTTGCTTGGTTCAGTTACCAAAGATGAACTTTGCGAAGTCCAGGGGATGGTGACTGTCCTCAGGGGTATGGCATCGATGAGACTATGAGCCAGATACTGGCTGCTGATGAGCGAGTGCTGCTGTAGTAACACACGCATCTCATGATGCCCGAGTCAGAGCTCTGGTGCCCTTCCGGGGGCCACTGAGAAGACAGCCCAGGGGAAAGCTTAGAAGCAAATCCCGTGAACGCGAATGTTAAATTGCTCTGGGGAATTCTACAAATGAACTGACCTCCAAGATTGTCTCTAAAATGACCCTGTAGGTGAGGGAAATAAGAAAACTATCTCAAATGGGAAAGGGATAAAGAGACAGAGGAGAGAAAGAGAAGAGAAAAGAGAGTGGAAGGGGGTGAGAAAGAACGGAAACGCGTGCCAACTGTCCACGAGGCAGGCAGTCGTTATGTACTGCACGCGTGTACTAATAAAACATTTTTTTAAAAAAAATATGAACCTTACAACTGGCTCACCTTCCTGCATGGAACCTGGTCTCCGGCTCCTTCCTTCTTCCGACCGTTCCTAGAACCCCAGTGTCCATGAAATTGCAGGTACCTTGGGAAACAGATGACAGTCCACTGTGGTCCGTGCCCTGTGTGCCCAGTCCTTTTCCATCCCTGGGCCATTGCTAGAAATTTCTAAATCCATGGATCTGATAAAGAAGAAACTTGAAGAATTCTCACCTGTCAAGGGAACATACCTTCTCTGATTTCCATTAATCATTCCAGTGTCTCCATGCAAACTCTTGGCTTAAAATGCCCCCCGGAATGACCCTGAAAGGAATTAAATGTGTAGAGGGAGAGTTTTCACACTGGCGCAGGAGATGACCTGCCGTGGGTGTGACCCCTTGATCCAGAGTTCCTGTTCCCAAGGGATCAGGGGAGGCAGGAGCTGAGGTCAGGGCGTCTCCGAGATGCCCCCGGGTACCTCGGGCCCTCTGATGACAATGGATGGGCAGTTTAACAATTGCAGCCTAAGAAGAAATGTGATCAAGAACCACACTGCTCTGAGAAGACATAGATTTGAACACAAGGGAAGCCAGAGCAGCTGGGGAGAGCAGATGAGAAGCATCCAGATGGCTGGGGCCAGTCACAGCTGCCGAGATCGCCGCTTGTCGCACAATGTGTTTTTGCATTTGTGAAAACACATACACAATATCAAAACTACCATGTTAGCCATCGTGAAGCATCTAACTCAGAGGCACCAAATACACTCACGGTGTTGTGAAACTATCCTGCTTCCATTTTACCTTGAACAACCTGATTCCCTATTCCTGCTCATTTAACAGAAATCCCCCTTTTCTGTCCCCACAGGACCTGGCCACACATTCTGATCTCTATCTGTGAATATGACTATGTATGTCATAAAAAGGGGATCGTATGCATCTGTCCTTTTAGGTCTGGCTTATTTCACTTAGGATAATTCCTTCTAGGTTCTTCTGTGTTGTAGCAAGTTTAATTCTGCAGAACACTCCACTGCAGGAACCAGCCATGTGGTGTTTGTCCATCGACACTGAGTTTGCTTCACCTCGTGGCTCTTGTGACAAGGCTGCAGGTAGTACAACCACGGATTAGTATCTGTTCAAGTATGAGCCTTCAGTTTCCGGGCATCTGTGTAGAAGTGGCAGTGCTGAATCACTGTATTCTGTATTCCTTCTCATGGTCAGTGTCTACAGGGAGCTTGGCGATGAGGACCCCATGGGCTCTAGGTGATCTCATAGGTCCAGGGGACACTAGGCAGGAGCTTTGGGTGCCCTGGGCTACACTGTCCTGCTTCTGTGTGGATTGGAGGTGTGGCTGGGCACAGTCCTAAACAGGCTGCGCCCCACTGCAGTGTGTGTGTTGGGGGGGTGGGTTTCCATTTGCTGTAGCTGTTTTCTTCCATCTGCTTGCTTGTTTGGTTGTGGGGAAGCCACAGTGACACTAGCTTGAGGGCAGCTGGGGGACGTCAGGGATGGATTCTTCTGGGGAAAACCTTCTGGCGATGGAGGATAAGAGGTGAATACGTCCTCAGCAGGCCCACAAGATCCCAGCAGGTCCCTGGTGTCACCAAGTCTGTCCCCTGCAGGAGGACAAGCTCAGTGCACCAATTCTTCCTTCTTTCCCCTCCTTGTTTTGCTCTCAAATCAGTCACCTGTACCAAGCCCTGTTCTCAGATTTGGTTCCAGGGTAAAATTAAAAGAAAAAGATACAAACTCAGCTGTTGCTAAGGGTGGGTGTAGGTTATCAAAGGATTGTACTCAGGAAGGCTGCTATTATATAGTTTGATTGGAGCTCATGATTTGTTATCTTTCCACAATTCAAGGTTTCTGTTTTAGAATAGAATTCCGCCAGGTTATTACAAAGAAGAAAATATCTGATTTTTTTTAATCCTAGCTAGAAAGAAAGATAATAAAAAAGTTCTAATATGCAAGAAAATCCAACATGTATATTTTCTCTTTATTTACGACCAAACAAGGAAAACAGAGGCACAGTAGAGGTGCAGGTATTGTGCATCATGCCTGGTTTTATGGCTGTTTCTGAATTTAGGATATAGACACAGCCTTGAGATTCACCTAAACCATAAATTTATAAAACGAACAGTGTCACTGGGGTATTTCCCGCCAGGCTGTAATTGCTCTCCAGTTGATATTTCACGTCTAATTAGCTTGGTTTCTTCCGAACTTTTGTATGTCTCAGAGCAGGCACATGCTGGCAACCTTATTTATTACGTGCATCTACATTTTCAAAAGGAAAGGTCATATAATAAAAATGGTTGGTCTTAATAAGCTCTGCTTAATTTCCCATTTTATCATTTTTTGAAACATCCCGGGAGTGAATGCCAAAGTAACTCTTCACGTTGATGATTGTGATAATTTACATTTTAAGTTGTAATAGTTCTCTTAGTTTTAGGCAATGTATTTGCTATATGCATAAAATGGCAGTTTATAAGAACACTTGGAATTTTAAATAACCCTACCACATGTCTTCTGTTCCTTTATTTCTTACTAAATCACTATAGCAAAAAAAAAAAGAACTTGATGCCATTTCCTTTTGATTCTGTTCTACACAGAATTGTACCTCTATTCCAACTGACACATGGAAAGCCTAACCCCCATGCTACTGTTTGGAGATAAGCTCTGTGCCAGCTGAGCTTAGCTGTCCACTTGTCTGAGTCAGCAGACTCTTGAGGAGTGACTGAGCCATGGATTGATTTGGTCACGTCCAGACAGGAATGTGCAGTTAGCCAGTGGGGCCCGGCTGGAAGCAGGTCACAGGCGTCTGCTGTGCGAGGCTGTGTCCCTTCCAGCTGCTCTCCTCCTGTGCTGTGCTTCCCAGCCACCAGGTATGAAGCAGCGCATCCTTCTGCCTTGATTTCCTACCTCGGAGCCAGCTGGCTGTGGACTAACTCCTCAGTCTTCACTCTACGTTCTCATCACCATCATGCGAGGTACACTTCTCTGAAGCACCTTCTCTACCCCGTAACCAAAGTTGCTGATCTTCTCTGTTTTAGGAGCAGAATGTCCAGGCAGTATGTGATGTCCTGTGTTCTGCGGGCTGTGCTTTGTGCTCTGGCCACCGGCTCGGAGGGGCTTCACCCCTCGGCAGCGCTGTGTGACCTGCAGTCACGTTTGCACCACGCTGTCTGGAAGTGAGTTGGTGCCCACTCTTAGCTGAACCGTAAATTCTTTAGTCTGCTGGTTTCCAGAAGCTCTATGTACACACTGCTCAGAGCTGGGAGCTGGTACACAGCACCACGAAGCTGTTTTTGCTAAGTTCTCCATCTTCAGTCTCTCGAGTACTATCTGATTCCCTGGGATTCCCTTTTTAATTATCTTCCCAGAAAACTAGAATTCCACCCGCCCCCACCCTGCTCTGCTGTATACTTTCGTGATTATTCCTGCAACAAAGTCCAAACAATGAGAGTACATTGCACAATCTGGGACGATGATGTTCACTCTCTGACGGCTCCTCCGCTCTGAGGAAAAGTTCTCTTTCATAATGCAGGTACTCAGAGGCCGCACTCACATTGTCGCCAGCAAACACCTTTGTTGTGTCTTGAGCCTGAGCAAGGGATTTTCTGCTGGAGCTTCACCCACTCACACCAAAGGTGGATCTCCCGCGATTCGGAGGACTCGGAATCCTGCCCTCTGCTTCCAGTGCACACGGTGCCATCGGCCTCCCAGCTCTTGAACTCTTGGCCGTGCTTCGCCAGGACTGTGCGTATGCTCCCAGAGGCCTGTGCTCAGAGGGGGCTCCTCCATTTCTTTGACGTTTTTCTTATACACTAGCCGGCTCTGCCATAGTACATTACTCCACTGCACTGACTGAGGTGGAGACTCACAGGGCCCAGAGCCAAGCAGCAGTGTGGCAAAAGGCACCAGACCCTGCACCTCCGAATTCCAAGTCGAAGGTCATGGGTGCCGCTAGCGGAGTTCTCCAGTTGGGTACATGTCCTTCTGGGGCCACGGTTTCCTTTTGGGGGAAAGGAATCAAGAATACATAAAACAGAAATTTTTTTCTAATAGAGTTGAATTGTGACGATGGTGGCGGTGATGGTCTTGGAGACGGTGATGGGGGCTGTGGTAGCTACTCGACAGCTAACTCGATTGTATTGAGGGGAGGCGGAGGAAATTTTACAAGTGCACTTTTAGGAATATCTGGTGTTTCCAGAGACTGTCGGATCACGGGGGCTCTAACTGCATCAGTCAGTTAGTTTCTCAGCACTGCCCTGCTGTGGTGGCAGTGCCGGAGGTGGAGGGTTGTGGCGGAGGGGCCGTGGAGAAGAGTGTCAGTCACCTACGGTGTCTGTCGCCGGCCCCTCCTCCAGTTGTTCCCTGTGGCTCTGCCTCCGCGTGGACAGCAGCTCTGCTCCAGCGACTCGCAGTCACGACATCAGGCTTCACCTCAAGCTCACAAGTGAACAACCACGGGCTGAGGTCTCTGTACTGTGAACCAAAATAAATATTTCCTCCTTTTAAAGTTTTCAGGTATTTTGTCGAAGCAGCTGAAACCTACCTGACAGAGCACTGAGAGTGAGTACGGTGGAAATGACAGTGGCAGTGATGGTGACGAGGTGTTGGGGTGACTGTGGGGGTGGTGGGGGTGGTGACGGTGGCAGTAAGGGTGGTGATGAAGATGCTGCAGGTGACGATGATAATGGTGATGGTGACAGTTATGACGGTGGTGAGGTAACAGCAATGCTGAGTGATTACGATTATGAAGTTAGGCACAACATTACTCCCCCAAAGTAATCATTTTGAGAGAAAAGACTGAAAATGTCCTCCTGCATCCCCACGAAGCCAGCGATCTCTGTGTCAGACCCCTGGCGAGCGCACTCACGCCTCACGTGACGCACGGCGCCCCCAGGGAGTTCCACGGAATTAACTTGCATTTCTCCAGCTGCATATGCCGTGTTAGTTCCTTGGGGTCTGATGAATAAGCAGGGGAATGAGACGTTTTCTCTTTCCATTTGTAGGAAAGCATCACCAAGGCTGGAAGGCCAATGGTAACTTTAAAACACACACAGAAGACGGAAGTTGGTGAACACTTACTTTCCAATTCAGGGGCCTCTCCATGTTCTTATGTACATATTACTTTATAAATATGCCCTTCTCATGTGCAGAAATAGAAATTTTATGTTTTTCTGTTAAAACTAAAAGTGGAATTTCCAGCTATTTAAAACTCTGAAAAAGAAAGTGAATTCCCTGATGAAACTTGTTGGAGGCACTTGGTGTCTCTGAATTTTAATAATCCCTTTCTTTAAAAGAAAAAAAAAGGTTTCCTTTTTTCCCTCACACTGGTGGGGAGGGCTGGTTTTCAGGTTCCCTTCTACCCCTACATCACCGAATGATAAACAAGCCTCTCCGGCCTTCAGCCCCAGGCGCAGAGCTGCCTCCCCAGAAGCTGCCTGGCCCTTTGATAAACATTCCCCCAGAACTTCCTGAGGGCCTTGGAAGCTTCCAGAGTTCCTCTTTGTTTTTACTTTTCTAAAAGGAT
>PVIR01023940.1:0-26498 GCA_004026965.1 Petromus typicus
TTTTTGTGAATCTGCACGTACATGTATACATGTTAGAGAAAGCAACACACACACACACACACACACACACACACACACACACACACACAGAGTATTGCATATAAGACCTAATACAAAAGAAAATACACAACTTTTTCTTGCTGTGTCATGAGAACTACTATCAACTGCCATCCTGAGTACATGACAAAAACCTCTTTTTGTTTATCTTGTTTTTGGAATAAATATGTGATAAAACTAGGACAATTTTCCTAGTGACTTTTCTTGCATTGTTTTTTAAAATGAGATTAAGCATGTTTAAATTCCTCAGGCATATATATTCAGAACATTTTCCAAATCATTAAAAATATCAAATAGTTTAGGTTGTTGAAATAAGTTATTTCCTGTCAACTTTGACATAAAATATTACTTCTAGTTTCTTAAGAATACAGTCTCTTGTTTAAATGTTGGCTTTTTGGTTTTAGAAATGAATTCTAATTTGTTTTTAAACTTTCAACCTTTGTTCTACTTAGAATTCCAGCAAAATGATAAGTAGTGATCAAGTATATGATGAAACTCTTTGATTAAAAGTGAAAAATATCAGTTGTTTCTAAGATCATAATAGTAATAATAATCAAAACTAAATGAGAATTTATTCTGTGTTGGACACTTCTTGAAGTAATTACACTGTTAATTCACTTAATCCTTGTAACATTATTTTTGAGGAAAATGCTATTGTCTTCCACATTTTACAATACACCAAGGTTCACAAAGAGTAATAAATTTGCACAAAATCATAGTTACTAAATATATTACATAGTCTGAAGCGATCACCTTAAATAAATATAATAGTGAATTTATTGTATACCAGAAAAGGAACTGAACTTAGTAAGCCCAGAAATTTGCCCAAGATACAAGGACCCTGTGATAATTTAGAGAAAGGACTTAACTTAGATACATCTTGAATCCAAAGCTTGGGCTTTCTATGTGCATGCCATGAAACTGTTTTAGTTTAGTTTTGTTTTGTTTTTTTGTTTTTCCAGTGTTCATCAGAAACATGTACATAACTATTTTTATCAACTGTTCCTTCCCACAGAATCTAAAGAGATATTAGAAGTTCTGTTCTCTAACCAGTATTTTCTAGAGTAAGTCTGACCAATGTACAAATCATTCTCAAGAGTAGAATTTACCAGTGGTTGTGTAGTTTATGCTCTGACCTCTGTCCAAGAACACAGATGATCTATTCAGGAGCACAGATGGTCCATTACTGAGTCACTTTGCTAGTTCAGTTTCTTATTTGAGGTATTGTGCCATGACCTAATTTTATATTTCTCATCAGTAAGTATTGACATTTTTGAAAGCTTTCAAACTAATCTGGATTTTATCCTAATGGCCATGGGAAACCACTGAAAAGCTATACTGCATCATATACAGTTAGGAAAGCAGAGCTGGAAGGTATCTCTAGGTAAAAGATATCCTGTCCCCCTCTTGAGTTATTATACAGTCATGAACTCACCTTGCTTCTAACTCAGGCAACGTCTGAGCAGAGTCTAGACCCCTGGCTGAACTCTGGTGCAGCAGATGTTGTATCTACAGGTGAGGAAAAGGAAATTGAGATTGGATTTGGGTACAAAACTTAGAAACATTTTTTTCAGAATTAGGAATAGTTCTTATCACATGAACTCAAATCAAGTACAGCTGCAAAGAGAGTAACAAACTGAGATAAACTAATATATTCTCAAGTTTTTGTCTTTTGGAAAATGAATATTTATTTGTTTATTTTTGAGGTAGAATCTATTAACTTAGGTGGGCCTTGACTTCACAATCTTCCCCCCTCCATCTCCTGACTGCTAGAATTACAGGTATACCCCACCATTTGCAGTGAAAATAGCTATTGAAGAAGTAGTGTGCTCAGGCAGTGCACACCTGTAATTCCAATACTTTAAGAGGCTGAGGCAAGAGGGCTGAGAGTCTGCACAATTTAGCAAGACCCTGTCTCAAAAACAATGATCTTTTGAAAGATCTAGGGATGTAGCTCATTGCAGAGGCTGTAGATTCAACTTGAAGGACTGCAAAAACAAAAAAGCCTTCATTTAAATTTATAAGCTTTTGGGTAGAGTGCTGGGCTCAAATTTTGTCCTTTTGAGGAAGTAACTCAGGCAATTTACTCCCTACAATTTGGTTTCCTGACATATAGATAGGAGTGGCAGTACAAATATCTACTAGGGACTCTGTGATAATTTAGTGACAAAATGTCTATCACATAGCCAGCATCCTCACTGGAACATACTTAGCACCCAGTCTTTGGTGGTTATTATAATGGTAACTATTCATTCACTTACTCAAAAACATTTATTGAGAGCAGGTATAGGACAGGAAAGGAAGGGCTAGTGACAGCTGAGAGATGTTAATGGAGGATGAGCACACCTTGTATAAATGCAGGCCTTGCTTAAGAGAGCCGTTTTCGAGTTTATCCTAACGTCAGCCAGAAGCTACTCAAAGGCTTTTCACGGTATGGGGTAGGACGGAGTAACATAGTCATATTTGGGTTCAGTGCAGTAGAACTGAGTAAGACATTATCCTTTCCATTAAGACCGTAATAATCTCACAGTAGAAGAAATTGAAGGGGAGGCAAGAAGCCACTGAAATAAGCACATAGGTAAAGAAGGCCCAGGAAGAAAATATTCCATTCAGTACAGAATTCTAAGTGAAATTTTAAGGAAAGAACAACCCCATCCAGTTGATGAATCTTTTGAGACTGATCTTAGAAATGAGAACCAGGAGGCTGAAGAGAGCTGGTGATAGCGAGGATCCCTTCCCCCTCCACATACTCAAGTAAAATTGTCCAGGTACTCTTACTCCCAATTTATGATGACTGGGCTCTGCATTTCCCTTCCTTCCATCACCCTGTATTTCAGAGTCCCTTTGAGAGGAAACTCTGCCACCCTATCATAGCCCCTAAAATCCATGTTCTGTAAATTTCAAATTACTACCATGTGTTACACCCTCCTCCATCCTTCCAAAGCTATTTCCGGCTGGACGCCTGTGTAAGCTTAGAGCTCTGCAGAGCACTTCCTGTACGCCCCCTCCAGCCGTGAACTTTTTACCTGCACTTCACTGCCATGTCTACATGCTTATTGAGAAGTTAACACACTACAGGAAATGCTACATCATCCCACTGCCACTACCAGCTAAATCGCCTGGTATCTGAGCAATACAAGGGTGAACCATTTCTTATAAATGCCACATCACAGTTGTAGCAACTTTCTGTTTTCTGTTTCCTGTAGTCACTCCGTGTAGCACAAACCAACGCCAGAAGGAAAAAAAAGCCTGACTGTAATCCCTCCCTGACTTTTTTACTTAGTTTGTCTTTAGTAAATGTATAAAAAGAAAGAACATCAAAGCAGCAGACTCTTTTAAAAAGTAGTTATTTAAGTAGTCATTTTTTTCTTTGAAAGAAGATTTTTCCTTTACCTAATGCCAAAAGTGGAACTTTTCTCTCACAGTGCGATGATGGTTTTCTACTTTGTTTTGGGCTTGAATTCAGTAAAGCACTCATGCTTTCACATTAAACATCTGATTCACCTTACTTGGAAAGCGCTAGGTTTTCAGTAAATGAACCCCACGCCACTTTGAAGAGTCCTCTGTTCCCCGAAGTTTACTAACCTGTCAGGTCACGGTTCGGATATTTGTTATTACTATGGGCAATGAGTTAGTCGATCAGAAAGTGCCCTTGTGTGTATTCGTGAGGGCCAGACCGCTGTAAGCAACTGGACGCCAAGTAAACTCAGAAGCACAGGGTTTCACCCCCGTAAAACCTCTAGAAAAATGAGTAAGAACCAGATTCTTCTTCTTTTCGTTATATTTATACCTATGGGAATAAGAAAAAAAAAACAGAAAAAGGAAGAAAAATATTTCTTACTTAAAAATTTTTTTTTTTCAAAATTTGGAATTGCAGGCTTCCACACCTTTAATCTAGGAAGAAGTGTCTTGGCTGGTGGGACTTGTTGATCCTCCTCTCTCCTTTATGCCCATGACACTCTTGTCTAAAGTTAGCCGGCTCGGTGGGAACTATATCCCAAGGAGGCAAATTGTTTCAGTTCTTTATCTCTGTTATTTGAACAGAGAATACACTTAGCCAGGAGCCGTATTTATCCTTTCAAACTTGTGTCTCACCTTTATGTTTTCCTCTCCTGCGACTCTGTTCAAATTAAGGAGCCTGCATTGCAGGAATATTTTCTTCCTGGGCCTTCCTTCGGCTTGTTTCCAAGCGTCGGCTTGTCCCCTCCACATGCTCACTCTCATATACATGGGAACTGCTCTTCACAGCTGTTAAAACTGCACCATCTCTTTATCAAGGAAAAAAAGGAGAGAGAAGAAGCACAGTACCATCAGGCAATTTATAGTCCAAAGAATATCTATTACTCTGCCTGAAACAAATTCAGACCATTTCTAAAAAGACAGAATTCACTTAGGAATACAAAGTTTTGGTTTTAGGTTCAACTTTTCATGGCATTCAGAAATTACTAGCTCTCTGTTTTATTTCTCCCTTCATGATACTTAGAGGATGCTACCTTTTTGGGTGTTATGAAATGCAAATTAAGTTCTTTAGTAAAATAATTCAATCATCCATTGAGCTACTTACTGCTTTGTCACAATTTTGAAAGTAATGACTCCTCTGCATTCCATGCCACTAAGCAGTGATTTAAAGAGATGATTTTATTGCTGACAAACCCTAATTTTCTCCCAGGGAATAGTAATCCTGAATATGGCACTGAGGTCTTCAGGAAAAAGTTCTCTCAGCTTTAATGAATATTGCATCTTGATACTCAGGGATGTAGCTGAATACCATGTAATTTTCACTTAAATTCACATTTTCTTCATTGAGTAAGATCACTGGGCCTTTGGCACAAGCATTGCTCCTCATTGAAATTCCATAAAATGGTAGCAAGAGTGATTTTTCTGCTGGGAAATAATGTAAATAGAGATATTTTATTTTAAAAAGTCAAGCATATGATCTGAAAAGTCTAGATCAAAAATGTAGACAAAAATTTATAAGTGGATGAAATGAGTTCTAGGGTTTTGTTTTTTGGGGTTTTTGGGTTTTTTGGTGGGGTGTGTGTGTGCATCTTTGTGTGTGTGTGGTAATAAAGATTGAACCCACAGCCTTGCTCTTGCAAGGTAAGTTCTCTACTGCTGAGCCACACTTCTATCCTGGAAATCCTGTTAAATATCACACAAATAGGCTCTAAATTTTGTGAGTCCTCTTTGGTATATCAAAGCATCACTGGTTCATTGTGCTGTAAAACTTACTAACATTTTCTAACATTTCAATTGCATGTTTGTCAGCTATAACTGTGCCAGGAAATTTAGTCATATGTTTATTTAATTATTGTATTTATGCAAATGACTATTATCATGGTGGAATTTTTTTAAAAGATATTTTAAACTCCAGCATACAAAGCTTTTATTTCATTTCTGTCTATCAGCTCATGGCTTCTTCCCGATGAGTACACTGAATGCAGCTCTCTCACTCACGCGTCCCTTTGCCTGAAGTACTCTTCCCCTTCACCTCCAGCTTAATCCAGTCTTTGGATCTTCTCCTTCAAATTAAATTGTAGGCTCCCTAGAAGTTTTTTAACATTTTTCTATTTTAAAATCTAACACACTGATGTAGTTATATGCTTATAAGTCTTCCTGTCTCATAGGACTATCAGATACTCAAAGACAAGGATAATTTTTCATCCATCTTCAAGTCCTTAGTGACTTGAAGTGTCAACCCATTGACTGTTTTCAATAAACATTATTGGAATTCACGAAACTCAGTAGTATTATCTATTTCTGTATTTATTACTTGACATGGTCTTGTTTTGACTTTCCTTGATGTTTCATTCATCATAAAGCACACACAGAAAACTTGCAAGTACAGTAGAAGCTTGAAAAAATGTGATTGAAATTCTGTAAATGGACAAAATATAAGCTACTCTCCAGATAAATTGGGGTGGTATTTTTATTAGTACATGTCTACAGCACAAAAATATTACATAACTTGTGTTGAACTGGTTTATGTACATAATATATCATAATTTTCTTTTCATCTTCTTTCCCACCCCATGATCCTCCTCTCTTCATCTCTTTGTTTTTTCCCCAGAAGGGAGAAGACACTTCTTAACTGACCAAATCACAGAAGCACTGTGATAAATATCTTAGTTCATTTTTCTAATAAACTTGCTGATCTGGTCTTTTCTACTTCTGATGTCTCCACATTCCACAAAATAAATGGCGTTTTCTTCATTCCACCTCATGGGAAAGATAATTTGAAGGGCCACAGGAAGTTATGTGCCTCTTCCAAGTGTTTTCCAACAGTACAGAACTCATAAATCAGATCCTCCATGCAAATGATGCAATATTTACCAAGAGATTGAGCAGTCAATGAGTTATCTGCCAAAACAATTTGTTTCTTATTGAATTTCTTATTGAGTAGCATGCTTGCATATTTGTTCATTTACCGACTTCATGTGTGGGGCTCCATGCAATATTTGGTTCCACAATCCTCAGCACGTTAATTGAAGCCTTGTTAATCTTAACAAAGGTACCAATGAAAATTCGGCAAAAGCAAAGCAACTACAATATCTTATGGATCTTTGGGCTCACACCATACTCCTAATCCAAAGAAAAATGCCAATTTGGGTTCTGCAGGCACATAGAAGTTGCCAGCTTTTCTTGCCATTCTAGCCGTTTGAATCTCAGTTCTATACATCTGTCCATGTGCTTTATGACAGTGCCTGGCTTTTCATAGGTGAGCTTGCCTTTTTAAGCATCTTTTGGGCAAACTTTTTCAGGATGGTTTGCCTTCAACTCTATGAAATGTCTTTGCTTTTACTTAAAGATTTCTGGCACAGCAAGAACCTTCTTTTTCTTATTTTTGTTACTCTCCATGATTCTAGCTGGAAAACAGCCCTCCTTTAATCTCTTTCTCATTTAAGAAAGATTTATCTAACTACTTCGTATTATCTGCCTTTTATTTTGCTCTTTGTACTTTGAATACTCATATAAGAAAAACAGTGTAATTATTTTAAACTTGTGTCTGATTTATTTTACATATCATTATGTTCTCAAGGAACATTCATTTTCCTACAAATCAATCAAATTTATCATGCTTCATGGCAGAGTAGTACTCCACTGTGTATCAATACCACATTTTCTTTATCCATTTATCTGTTGATGGGCATATAGGCTGCTTCCAAGATTTAGCTGTTAGAAACTATGCTTCTATAAACATGAATTTGCCTATACCACCGCAATATGATGCCTTTAACTCTTTTGGGAAGACACTTAGAAGATGAGTAGCAGGACTAAATGGAATTTCCAGCTCTACTTTTTTGAGGAATCTCCATACTGATTTCCCTAGTTCACATTCTTTTTTTTTTTTTTTCCCTCTGTTTTGTTTTGTTTTTTGAGATAGGGTCTTGCTTTGTAGTTTAGCCTGGCCCTGAACAGCCTCAAACTCACATCACAGCAATCCTCCTGCCTCTGCCTCCTGAGTGCTGGGATTACAGACGTGAGCCACCACACCTGGCCCTGTGGTATGTGGTACTGATTGCTGCTGGGCATGAGTCTCCACACCGAGTGTTGTATGTGATTACCGGAGAATCAAACCCAGGTCCTTGCGCTTGCAAGACAGGCACCGGAACCACTAGGCTAAATCCCCAGTCACCCTAGTTCACATTCTTAACAACAATATTGAAGAATTCTTTTTTCCCTGCAGCCTTGCCATCATTTGTTATTTGATTTCTTCCTGACAGCCAGTCTCTCTGGCATAAGATGGAATCTCAGTGTTATTTTAATTTTTATTTATCTAGTGGCCAGTGATATTGGATTTAATGGATTTACTGGTCACTTGTACTTCTGAAAAGTGTCTACTCATTTCACTTAACCTCATATGACCAGAGACTTCCATCTTGGTGCTGTATCAAGAGCTACACCAACTGTAGATTTAGAGTGGCTAAGAAGTTCCCATATCTACCTGACTCATGGTCATGCAGAGTTACCATCTTGGGCATGTAAGTTCTGTGACAAAGAAAGTCAAGACAAGAGTCCTAGTTCCCCAGTTTCTAAATTGCCTCTGGTTCCTCCTTTAAAATAAGACAGTGGTATCTACTTCTCAGAGTTGTTATAGGGAATATATGCAATCCTGTTATATGAAGGTTATGGGGTAACCCAACAGTAGGTCACATGACAAGTGGAAAATGAGATTATGGGATGGTAATGCCATGGGACAAAGAGTTCTGTCTAACAAGAGGTAATAGAGAGAACTGGATTCCATTTAAACATGGTTATCTGTCAGTTATTCCATTGCTGAGACAAAATACTCAACACTCACAACACAAAGGAGGAAAGATGTATTTTTGGTTCATAATTTCAGAAGCTCTGGTCCATGGTCAGCTGATTCCAATGCAGGATCATGGTGGAGGGGGGAGTGGCACCCAGGAAGAAGAGGAAAAGCAACAGAAATACTGTCTAAAGGCACCTCCAACTGGCCCCCATCTCCCTACAGCACACTCAGCTGACAAGTATGACCTGATACCTTTCTAGGTGTCTTTTAATCCAGTTAAATTGGAAATTAAGATAATAGGCTCAAGTTATCTCACAAGGGTGAGCTAGCTCTTATTAGAAACTGTTTGGAATTTATGTTCAGGTGCTTTCTTTCTGTTCTTCAGAAAGGATGAGAGGCTCAAAACTGAGGCTGACCACTGCACTGGCCAGCTTGTCCCAAGAGCTTGGCATCCCCAGACCTCCCTGTGTCATCCTAAACTTGGAAGTAATCAAAAAATAAGAAGAAGAAATTTTGGCCCTCAGATCTACCCATTAAAATCATGAATAGACCTCCGACTCTTCCTTGAACCTTATTGACTGTGATAACAGACTTATGACATATTTCTCATACATTTCCCAATATGATATCTGGGCCTGCAAGTCCAAAGACAGATTAGGAAAGGACTGCTGGAAGGAAGCATCACTTGGCACGAAAAGTGTTAAATCCCCAACATTGGGAGGGAGACCTGTAAAGTTAGATACAAAGCAGCATCATGGTCTAATGCAATAACAAATGTTCCTAAGAGATCAGTCTGGAACTTTAAAAAAGTTGAATTGCATTCAGTGTTTCTTCTTCCCAAAGACAGGCAAGTCCAAAACACGTTAGAGAGGATTTCTGCTCAAAGTTTTGGTTTAAGTGGGCTGGACAGTTTATTTACATGGAGCACCTGGTTCTCAGCCAACATCAAAGAAATGAAATGTTATTGAATATAGAATATAAAGAAAGTGAAACATTCGTTTTAATAATGTGAATCTTTAAAGAAAAACCAGCTTGCTAAGAACAACTATAAAGCTGGTGGACTTTTAAAAAGATTCTTCTTAAGTACACTCCACCTACTGTGAGGAACAGGGGTATTTTATTTTGTTTACCAGGTGGAGATAACTGTTGGCACCCAAACAGGTGGCACAAACAAACAGGCTGTTTGTGGATGAAGAAATTAATAAGTGTTTGGAAGAGTGAATGAATAGATATATAGATAGATATATAAATGTTATAGAGATAGGTAGATAAATGAGATCCTTTGGTTTAAGTTATATTTAGGAATAATTTAAAGGATATAAAAGAGGCATGCATGGGAGATCAATCCCAAATCAGAAATCAAATAGCTCCAGAGCCCTAGCTTCAAAGAAAGCATCAACTTGAGAGATGAGAAACAAAAAGGATGCATGACAGTAGAGAAATGCTGAGAATTGATGATCATAGACATATAACTGATTCTGATGTGTAGTGATTTAAAAAAAAAATCTAGTCCTGCTTCTGAGTAATTTGGGACAAAATCATGATACTTCTGTGCTTCATTTAGCTATTGTCTACTTGAGCAAGTATGAGTAGCTGATCCTATAAAGTCCTTCCCAATGGCAACAGCCTGTGATTTTATAGGAAAAAGTCATTGCTTTTTATGGACCTGGCATATAATGAAAGTCTAAAGATATAGATCAGCGTACCAAACGGTGTGCTTTTTTCACAGACTATAGTTAGCATCCTTTGGCTTTGTCTAATGCATATACTATGCAGCCAGAATGGCTTGTCCACATTTTTTTTTCTTTTTTGAATGAAAAGACTTGTGCCTCCCACATGTGGGGCTTGGCATATTGTGAATGGTAGCCTACACATACGCAAATGAGAACTGGAAACATAATTAAATCTGAGGTGGAAATAGAATAGACTTGTGAATGAACAAAGGAAGTGTGTTTCTCTAGAAGCCAAGATGTCAAAGATACATTTGGTTGGTACTGTATCCTTTCAGTTTTCATGTAAATCAGTATTCAGCTGCTTCACATGTTCAAAGTCTGCATTTCTGAAGAATCCGTTGTGTATATTAACTGTGAAATGCCAGGCATTTAAAAATTCCAAACTTAAAGAAATGTGTGGAAGTGCACTGAACTGTATATAAAGAATCCAACAGTAAAAGACAGTGTATGGTTAAGCTAAAACTCAGAACAAAACAGATTCATTTATAAGACTTTAGCTTTCTACCTTGTGCATCTGTGTGTTTATTTTCTAAAGAAAATAGCTATGAAACTGAAAAAGAAACATGCAACTCAAAGGATTCTAAAATACTTCTTTCCAGTGGCTCTTTTTATTTTCTTTCTTTCTTTCCTTTTTTTTTTTTTTTTTAATTGTACTGGGGATTGAACTCAGGACTTTGTGGTTGCAAGGCAGTTGCCAGAACCACCAAGCTAAATCCCCAAACCCTCTAGCAGCTCCATTTTGACAAACTCACGCCAAACTCTAACTCTCCATATTCCCACTGTGTTTCTTCGTGACTCAGGCTCACACAGGGGTGTAAAAATGCTGCCTCGAGAATGCAAGAATGCACCCTCAGAACAAATAGACTCCAAAAGTGAACCCAGCAGCCATTTTGTTTCCTCCTACACATTGCCTACCTGGAAACTGAGGCTCATGGAGGTAAAATGTTTCACACAAAAACAGCTCAACAAATCTCTTGATTCCCAAACTACCTCCCTTCTCAAGGCCACATTGATTCCTGACAAATAATATGAAGACAAAGAGACGACCCAAATCCTTTAAAAACAAGAAAAAGGTTATAACACTGTAACTTTTCTTCACATGAGCTGTTTTTTCACCTTTTCACTTTGTTGCTTTTGTCTTGTCAGCTTCTTGTAGAAAGATCACTTACTGCATGGAAATTCAACTTGGCATTTTCTTTAGACAAAGTGATCTTTTAAAATGTAGCCAACATTTCTTTTGCAGTATGACTCCATTTCACATAACACACCCTAAGATTGATGTTTACCAAGTTGGTTGTTTGAATCGTGTTCAGAGCTTAGTTACATGGGCTGTTTCTTTGTCTCTGTCTCTCCCTCGCTGGATTTTTCCTTTGTGCATGACACAAAAGGATAGGGGCCCCAGGATCATGTGGAAATGGATCAGTGTATTCATGTGTGAGCTTTACAAAGCACTGGAGCAAAGGTGTCATTAGACGTTAGAAGTTATTCAATCACACCCATCCCTTCATTCAGAGTTAAGAGGAAAAAGGCCCTGTATGGTAACTATCTATAACGCTTTGTATATTCATCTGTCCCTTACTTCTTGCAAGAGCTGATCCCCTCTCTCCTTTAAGAGACGTTTGGAGGTCTGAGATTATCTCTGTTTTCTGGATCTGCCACTAATACTTAGTCCTTGTTTATCACTGAAAGTAACTAAAGTAATAGACTTTTACAAAAGGCTTCTGGATTTAATTCTGACTACATTTTCCTTTCCAATTACTGAGGTTTTTCTAAGTATTGCTGATGATGTATGCTCAAGGCTAAAGAAAACAAGACTTTTATCAAAAAAGGGGAAATTAATTCTGTATTCCTAATTATGTTTCCAGCAGTCTTTTGGTATTAAATGTAGAAATCAATTAAGAGAGGTTTCAATGTTTCAGTGTCCTGTTTGTCTTGAAATGCAAACAGAATTTATGAGTTTTGAAGCCAATGCCACCTGCTGGATGGTTAAAATACTGTAACCAAAAAATCAACGTGAAAGAAAAACAGGACAGTGTAACTTACTACACTGATAGGTTAATGATTTAGGCAAATATCACCTCCCAATCCACAGATAAAGTGCAGTCTCCCTAACTTACTGACTACAGTATTATATCTAAAGTTTTTGTTTCCTGATCAGAAAGATGTATTCCTTCCTGTTTTGTGTTACATGCCAAAAACCTTACATTTAGTTTACAAGCATGAGAACAAATGTTCGTCTTCTGAGAAAGTATAATCTTAGAAAACGGCATTCGGGAGACCAAAAATTAAAACCAGAAGCAATATAAGAGAAAATGAAATGAGAGAGAATGATGAAATAGAGCTATGTTGGAATAAAGGGTAAGTATATAAAATTTAAACCACATGTAAGACATAAATACAGGCTAAACCACCCATTATTTCTCCAAGGGACCCTTTTTAACAGAATTAATCTCTACTTAACACCCCTGGCATTCCTAAACTCACCCTCATTCGAAGATTCATAGATAAAGTAGACCCTTCTTAAACTTTCCTTATCAAAATATAGACCAGTCATATTCTATATTATTTCTATTGATGCTGGGTGCTAGACTGACCCTTCCTTTAACCATCTGAACAACTTATTTTATATTTTAGACATCCTGTTTCCTTAATAGTTAGATAGTTGTTAATGAATTTCATGACCCTAGTATGCTATTAAAAATTTTAAGACCTTAATAGTATACCCATAAATAGCATTCTCCCCAAATAAACTTGTTTAGAGTCTTGTTAGAACTGGGACGCTACAGGTAAGATTCTGCGAAAAGGATGGCATTTTTCTGTATGTAGGAAAAATATCCTGAGCAGTGAAAAGTTTTAGAACCCCATTCCACGTCTGTCTAGGAAGTCTTGGGATGATTTTGCAGAGAGGAAGTGGTGAAAGACCTATGCATTGCTGTAAGTTTGTTTCCCCTTTTTCCTCTCAATTCCAACAGAATATGATACAGTGAAAAAAATTTAACAGATTTCTTCCATAAAGAGCTCTCAAAATGAGGCCACCAAGTTGTCAGCTCCATCTCTATTTCTTAATTAAAAATATACATATATGGCTAGAAGGAGGCAAGGAGTGGACAAAATACCAAACAGATGAAGAGCGAAAGCAAAGACGTTCCCAAACATGTTAGCTGTTCACCCACATGACTTGGCGGTATGCTAATGTCTCACATCAGCCACTGCTAATGAGGATGTTGCCCCTTATTTCCTCTTTAGTTCACAAATGGAGTAGCATTGTGTAATCACTCTAATGAGGTAATAGAAACATAAGTACATGAGAAAATTTGATAGGGTTTTCTCCTCATTCATCTTCTGCTGTACTGGCTGCCCCCTCTATCCCATTAGCCCTCTCTTCTCTTTCCAGACACCCCCATTGGCTGAGTGTCCAATCCCAAAGGACATATTGTTGGCTCGTATTTATAATAAGTCTCTCTCCTTTTGGCAGGATATAGAACAGCTGCTAGTCTATTCTCTGCCACAAAGACCAACTTCCTTCTTTTGCCCTGGATGATTAGAAGAAAGTTGGGGAAGAGTAATTTATAGTTGTGTTACAGCACCTCTATTTTCTTTTATGTTTATTTATATTGCTTCCATTTCTGTCAGGGATTTCTGAGATAATCAAGATCACTCTGCTACAGAATTATCACTTGAGGAGGCTCTGGTGGCAATCGACAGTGCTTTTTTCTTCATTAAGTCAGACATTTTAAGACTCTAGGATAGATGAAGTTCTGAACATTGCCTCTATGAAAGTTGGAGAATCATGCTCCTCTTTAAAAAACTGAACGAGTGAATGTGTTCTGTGTTATGTGAACAATAAATGTCATCTCAAGAGAAGACAATGTCTTCAATAACTTTCTGTTCCCAAACTTAGCACAGTACCTGCTCAGTAAATGCTGCCAAATGAACTGAGTAGAGTACCGAATGCAGCTTTGATTTGTTCAAAGGTATCAACACCAACAGACTAGCGCTTGCTGCATATCCTTGACCTGACGGCAGTCCGGGCAAGCTCATCAAGAGGGGTGGGACCTTCTGCTGAGTCCTTTTGCCCTATAATAGTTTCCCCTGTAATAGGATGAGCTTTCAGGCCTCATCCTAGGCAAGGACTGGAGGGTCCTAATGTTTCAGAAAAGAACTACAAAACAGTCACCAATGTGTGAAAGACCTGAGAATCTTAGGAGGTAGACTGGCAAGTATGCTCTCTGATCTTCTAGGCATCAAAGGAAGTTTGCAGAGTATAAAATTGCCCTAAAGCCGCAGGCCAAGAAGAATATCCCAATGGTTTTGACATTAGATATCCAGACTAAATAGTTGCTGATAGGCAAGAAGGAATCACCGCCTCACATCATGGTTTCTCCTTCTGACAGCTGATTGGAACTGACGTAGATTGGCTGCGTTTTTAAGTAAAGACTGGCAGTGAGAGGAATACTTCCATCTGAAGCTTTTCAGTGTGGCAAAAAAGAGACTGACTCCTCACTCACTTGTCTCTGTATGAACGTAGCTTGATAAAGATCAATAATGGTTAATTACCTCCATACTTTGGAGAAGGAGAGGCAAGAAGGACACAGGATGACAGCCAGGTCATCGTTAGTGCCAACGACTACCTGCAGCAGTTTTCTACGGACACTCTCATACACAATTTTCCTGTCTCCCACGATGCCAGAAAGCCCACCAGTTACTCTTTGTCCAAGTAAATGGGAAATGACTCAGGAAGCATCAGGAGAACCAGGGATCTAGGCAGAGGGTAGAAAAAAAAAAAGGTTTACGTGCCTAATTGTGCTGTAATTGAATACTGAGTAAAATAACCTTAAATTACTTTAGAAAGCAAACCAAAATTGAAATGGAAATCACTAATCAAAGGCTCCTACACACACACACACACACAAAAAAAAATTGACATGTACAGAAAGTATCACTTGAATGAAACAAAAATTATTTTAAAGTGCACTAGGTAAATAAACCCAGAGGTGGAGTCAGACTGGCATGATTCAGATGCCACTGTAAAGGTGTTTCTCTGAGGTGCTCTTTCTGTGCCTCAATTTCATGTCAATAAAATGTCTATTAAATAATCCCCACTTGTCTATAATACCTACTTGTCTACACACCTATAAAATGATAACTATTTCACAGAATTCTTGTTATCAAATGAGATAATACATTTAAATACTTAACGCAATACCAGGCATTTAATAAATATTAGCCACTGATATTACTGTTATCACCAATGATCATTGTAATACCTCTTTTCTGTGCATAAGATATGAAAGATTATTTAGAGAATGGACCTTGAATATCTTTTTACCTAACACAATTCTTGGTACACTATAGGTTCCAAATAACAGTTGGGGAGATGAACTGATAGACAGATGGATGAAAGGATAGATGGATGAATTCAGCTTATGTAAACAAAAGCAGTTCAAAACACCCAGTTATTTTCAGATCCTCGCCTAGCCTGTTACCCCCCCCCCAATTATTATGACACTAAAGAAACCTGCAACATCCAGGGGAGCATTTAATAGACTCATATAGACTTCCTCCTGCCTCTGCCTCCCAAGTGCTTGTATTACAGGCCTGAGCCACCACACCCAGCACAGTGGTATGTAGTACTGATTGCTGGTGGGTGTGAGTCTCCACGCCCAGCACTGTTGTATGTATGTATGTTACCTGGTACTGAACTCAGGACCTTGAGCTTTCCAGGCAGCCACTGCAACTACTGAGCTAAATCCCCAGCCCTTCAAACAGACATGTAGATTTTCAAGACTGATACACACAGCAGTTGACATCAGTGTACTCAAAAGAATATAATATAGAAACTATAGATTTCTAGCCTGAGAGATTCTGGCATTCCTCTACAATGTATTTAGAGCCCTATAAACTCAGGTGTCAGGTAATGAGATCTATACTGGGCAGGTGCAGGAACTGCCTTCATATAAGAGATGTAGGTCCCACAAGAATTAGTAACTCTTCTAAAACCCCAAAGAAAAAGCTTTCTGCATCTCCTCCAGGACCATGCCAGTTATAAGTTATAAGAACTGCTGCACTCGGGGAAGTTCAAAGCACGGCGTCCGCATCAGGTATTTACAGTTCATTTGTAGTTTCCCCCAGTTCAGACGCACTCTACCAGTGGGGGGTCATTTTTACCATATGCAATGTTGCTTAGTAACATAGTTGACACATACCATCTTTATCTGTTTCCAAGGAAACCAAGCTAATAAGTTAACCAAAGGTCAGATTCTCATGGAAAAAAAAGAGAGTATTTGTTAACTCTTTGCCCACACCATGGAAATCATTGCTTACAGTGTAGCCTGAGAAACTCATGCAAGGTCCTTGTTAAGAATGCTTTCTTACCTCTCATACCTACCACAAATATGTTTCCAAGTGGAAAGATATAGGCAGGACCATATCTGCCATTCAACACAGTCCTTTTAATAGAAATAGTAATTAAAATTGATTGTCTACCTTGAAAATATGCTAACTAGTATAAAAGCAGATTTCAAGGGCTGGAGATTTAGCTTAGTGGTTCCAGTGTCTGCCTGGCAAGCACAAGGTCCCAAGTTTGATCCCCAGTATCACATACCACAGTGCCAGGCATGTTGGCTCACACCTGTAAGCCCAGCACTCAGGAGGCAGAAGCAGGAGGATTGCTGTGAGTTCCAGGCTCACCTGGGCTACATAGTGAGTTTAGAGCTAGTCTGAACTACAAAGTGAGATTCTGTCTCAAAAAACTAAAACAAGATAAAAGTTACCAAAAAATCTTTTTCAAAAAAGGTTTCAAATTGATAGACTCCTAAGTCAGATATCAGATGAATCACTGTCTGCCTCATTGTAATGTAAGTTTAATAGCTTTCCAGCAAAAGCAGTTACATGTTTTGTCTATGTACAGTGTTCTTTAGCATGCATTCCTGCCAAGAAGAAAAATTAAACTGAATTCCTCCACTATGGCTAGCACGTTCCTACTTTATTCTGATTAATTCATAGATCTGTGCCATGGAAGAATATGAAATTGGCAAGCAAAATTCTAAATTAGGCAGTTTAATTGTCAAATAGATGTTAACACTTGCATATGGGCTGGGGAGAGATGGAGAAATGTAGACATGTCGGCATTTGGAAACTATAAATGAGTATTTCCTTGCAGAGTGTGCCAATTTTGGGAAAGAAAAAAAGAAAAGGGAAGAATCCTGGTTCTTTCAGATAAAATAACCACTTCTGGAGAAAAGTTGAAGTAATTTGTTCAATTGTATAATTACTCAGTGAAGGTAGATGTAGTAAAATATTTTAATTCACTTCACTGTCTTCAGCACATCGTTAAAACATTCTCTTGGAAAAAAAAACTTCATAAATAAAATAATAACCTACATCTGCAAAAAATTATTTAAAAAATCATTTTTGCTTTCTGAATTAAATTAGAAAGTAAAAGATTAGCTTTCTAAGAAATACAAGGTGGACTCATTAGAACAGTTTTATCCTCCTAAATTTATTTTGAACATCAAAGACAATAGAGAATGAATATTTAATTATGTACTGTTTTCTTTAATCATGTAATCTTATAATGCATTTTGATTCATGTGACTTTATTCAGATTTTATTGTTTTCCATTAACTTGCTTATACAAGTTAACATGACTTACCCATTAAATAAAGTAAGATACTATTCATTGCAATTTATATGAGACCTAGCAACCTTTCAGAAGCAGGATGATTTTTTATGTCTGCAATTCTGGGACAGCAGGGGTGGATATCAACTGTCCAAACAAAACATGGGGTGCAGGTGGCAGAGAACAGGTAAGAAACCCCAAAGACCCAGCTCGGTAGTGCACACCTGTCATCCCAGTCGGCTTGGAGGCTGATGCAGGAGAGTGGAAACTTCAAGCCCAGGCTGAGCAGCTTAGCGACTGAATGAGACCCCATTTTTTAAAAGAGCTTGCAGTGTACCTCAAAGTGAAGAACAGAGAACAATCCTGGGGAGGGGCATACTCTGAAAGACCCATATTTTCTACCATGGGCCCAAACTCATTTCTCATTCACACCATAGCGTGATTTGTTTTAACAAAATCACTTTTCTAATACTTGAAGAAAATCATCAGAATGGAGAATAAGAAAAGAGGTAATCAGTAGGTATTGAATGTTCAATTATACCAAGAGTAATAGATGTTTTATTCAAGTATTCCATGTATAGAGAATTTCCAAAGCATACTTCTGAAGCAAGTTTCATTTTCCTGCTGAAAGATGGAGAGAATGAGGTGATTCACCAAAGCTCTTTTCTTGGAAAGGGCCAGAACTAGATTAAGAGATAAGCCTGTTTGGAGTTTGGGTGGGAAGGTGAACTGGCTAAGCAGAAAGTAAAATGGAATCTAGAGCGCAGGTGTTTGGGGGAAAGCATCCACTTATGAATTTGGCAATGGCAGTAGTTGGTCAGCTATTGAATGCCAGTCCTTTATCAGACACCAGGAGAAACGAGAACACGAAACAGCTAAAAAGAGAGGCACAAAGATCCAAAGGCACACTTTGATCTCCACGCATGGAAAGCTCTAATTAGAGATTCCTGTCTTCCTGTTGGAAGTGTCTCATCTAGACTCACGTTAAACTTTTTCCCAAGAGGAAAATCTGACACATTTATTGTTAGAAAATAAGACCCTTAATGAAACAAGAGATGAAACATTTAAAAAGAACTTTAGTATATGTATGAGAGCAGAGTCCCTGTAAATTTCCTGACTAACATGAAGGACACAGTGTTGGCAGAGATATCCAGGCCTTATTTTCTACCATATCATTCCCTAAACAGACTCTGACACTTATAAGATTCTTAAAAATAATTCTGGAAAAATGAAAGGAAAACAGAGTGAGACAGACAAGGAAGAAAGAGAAAAGGAAAGAGCATGTTTCTGGACCTATGTTCAGATGTTGCCTGTCTTCCCCGGGGACCTCTAATGTAAACAGATTTTGCTTATAAAAATCTAGAGGCTAAAATTGTCCTTTGTATTAAAAAATATTCCAAATCTACTCAAAGCTGTGATTACTTAAGTCCATTTTGTAGAAACATCCATCCTTTAATTTGAAGATAGGCTGTGTATTAGTACAAAATTTGAGGTGAAAAGGAAAGCATTAGTCTGGCAAGGTAGTTTACCATTCATAGTTTTGAAAGTAGAACATTTTGCTGACAAAGAAAAATGTATTTTTAAAGCTTAAGTTCTTTTTAAAAAAATAACTTCCATCCTAGTCCTCTAGCTAGGCTATTTCTGCCAGCACCCAGCTATGAACACAACACATTCTTGCAATTCATCACTTCCCGAGGCTTTAAAATGGTTGGTGGCATATGCTTCTCATTAGCTTCTGCCGCTGCCTCACCTGGCTGATCAGGCTGTGCTCCGGGCCCCTGCTTGCCCCCCCTGCACGCCCCCCCACTCCAGGCCCATCCTTCTTGTGGCATGGCAGAAGGCAAGCTAAGGACAGGAAAATAGCTCCGTTCTTTCAGAAGTAAAATATGTGGTTTAACAGCCTTTCATTCAGAAATAAGACCTAGGAAAACAGAAACCCAAGGGGAAAACCAAACACAATAACAGATATAGAAAAATCCAAAGTTTACTGACTAGGAGAGACAGAGAGAGAGGAGCCACAAAAGATTAAACCGGGAAAATTCTCATCATCACATCACTTCGGCAGCCAAGGTTTTTTTAATTTCCAGTTTCTGTCTTGATGTATCTTTTAGGCTCTACAAGTAGTTTTACCCATTTTTAGGGCATTTTCCCTTCTACTCAGTTATCTGAATAACAAAAAAATTTCTTCCTTTTGGTGAATTTACTTCCTCCTATGGCCCAGTGCATAAATTAAGAATTATACTAATATAGCTTAGGTTAAAGTATACTTGCCATACACAAGAATATTTTTCATATTTTCTCTTTTGTGTGGTAGCTTTTGATTAATAATTTCAAACCTTAGATTACTTTGCAAAGTAACGAAGAATGTAAATTCTCCCAATATATCCTTTTTTTTTTTGAGACAGGGTCTCTCCTTGTAGTTCAGACTGGTCCTGAACCCACCATGTAGCCCAAGCTGGCCTCACACTCACAGCAATCCTCCTGCCTCTGCCTCCTGAGTGCTGAGATTACAAGCGTGAGCCACCACACCTGACACTGTGGTATGTGGTGCTGGGGATCAAACTCGGGACCTTGTGCTTGCAAGGCAGGTCCTGAAACCACTTATCTAAATCCCCAGACCTCTCCCAATACATTTTTACAGTACATTTGCACAATTCTAATCCCAGTTCATTTATACCACTGGATTTAAGGCTGTAGCTCAGTGAGTATCTCTTTCAAAACTGGGTATTAATGGCAAGAAAAATATGTTTAAGGAATAAACTCTCAATCTTTGAAGACTTTCTCCTGACGTGGAGGCACAATCCTTTCTGCAATGTGAGCTGACAGTAGTAGCCTCATGTATTTATTTAAAATATGTTTATAGAGATACACTGTCTATCACTATCTGCAATTGTTGTTTTTTCATAGTATTTTTAATTTAGTAGAAATTCTCAATCCTGACACAATGCTTTGTACATCCTGTGCACTCAATAACTATGTGGAAAGGAGAGACTGAGATGCATTTTATACACAAACAATAATGAGACTAGGGGCCCAGGGTGTTAGTTAAGTGATTCTGGCATCTGTCTTGCAAGCGCAAGGGCCTGGGGTTGGATTCCTCAGTAACCACATTCAATACTGGGTGTGGAGACTCACACCCAACAGCAACCAGCACCACATACCACAGTGCCGGGCGTGGTGGCTCACGCCTGTAATCCCAGCAATCCCAGCACTCGGGAGGCAGAGGCAGGAGGATTGCTGTGATGTGAGTTTGAGGCTGAGCTCAGGGCCAGTCTGAACTACAAAGCAAAACTCTGTCTCAAAAAAAAAGAATAATGAGACTCGGGCACTAGGCAGGAAAGGAGAAAATTAGAGGCAAGTGATCTTTATAATGACCCTGAAGGTCTTGGCAAATCGGCTGTGTGTTTCCTGTCCTATTGCCTCTAAAATACTTAAGATATCAATGCAACCACATGAAAAGCTGCCACAGATACACACAGTCTACCTCTGAGACTCCTCTAGACATGGCCTCCTACCCCTGCATTTCTAAAACCTCTAACTATTTGAATTCTATTCTGGTGCCACAGCTCCCTCTCTGTTGTTTATTCAGCCTTTTGATTCGCACCAGTCAGATTTCTACCTTAGGGACCTGCTTCTCTGCTCTACACTTGCCTTTGTCCCCAGACTAGGCTCTGGGCTCTTGCTTACCTCATGGACATAGAAGATTACCTCTGCCTACTTTTTAAAAGTCTATCATACGGGGATTCATTGTTATGAAGCATGCTTAGAAAATCCTTTCCTTAAATGCCTCTGTGGGGAGTCTTTCAGTTTTCTTCCTGTTAGAATGTTTACTGTGTGTCTTTCTATTTCTTTCAGCTGGGAGTTCCTAGAAATATTCTGCCTTAGTCAGCTCTGCAGCACCATTATTGCTTAGTACAGTGCTTCATACACAATAATTACCCCAAAGATATTTTTCAAAATTGAATTATTCAACCTGATGCTCTATTGTCTGTTTAACTTGTGTTGCTATTTCAATCAGGAGAAAAATAATAGGAGTATCTCACTAGTTCTGGTCTTCCTTTGATGGGAAAATTTTGTATTTAACACAAAGAATTTTACCGTCTATGCACAGCATAAGTTCCAGAATTCTTTCCCTTTACATAGGGAGACAAGATTTCCCACAATTGACCATTACAGTACCGTCGGCAGGTCATGTAGCTCCTCTGCATAACCCAGATGGCAAAGTTTTATTCTTGTTTCCACTTAAAGTCTTTTATAAGAGTTCTTCACAGTGTTCCTTGTTTTAAAGTACTTTTCTGTTCCTGGAGCGGTGAGGAATTCTACTTGCACCTCTCAGTCCGCATCTCTAGTCACTGGGCTGATTCTACGAGAGAAAGCAAGCTTGGCTAGTTAGAGCTCAGGTTTGTTTATGAATGTATCTGAGTCTTCTTTTCCTCTTTGTAACTGATATTGGCATCAGTTGTTTCTCTCCCCTCAGGTCAACACAGAAGTGCAGCAAAAAGTTAGTTGAAGTAAGAAAAAGGCAGTGTTCTTTGTGTGTTCCCTGAGGATCTGGTCCTAAATTAAAGGCTGTACCTGGATTACAGGATGTTAAGAACCGGCTGAGAAAGAGCCTTATATCGGCAAGGTTATCATTGATCTTTTTGACACTGGGTAAGGGAAGAAGGTGAAAAAAAAAAGTCTTCACAGAGAAACAAATGTGATTTAATGACAAAAAGGCACCTGGACATGGTGGCACATGTCTGGAACACCAGCACTTTAGGAGAATAAGGCAGAAGGATTACAAGTTTGTACTCAGCCTCACAATTTAGTGGCTTAGAGAGATCTTATTTCAAAATATTTTTTTAAAGGGCTTAGAATGTACCTCATTGTGAAGGTCCTGAGTTCAATCCCCCATACCACAAAAGTAAAATAAAATTTTAAAAAATGAAGTAGGGTGGAAAACCATGATGAAGAACTCTGGTTTTAGTTTTTGGGTTTTTTTAAGTTTGCACTTTACACTACAAAACCACATTGGCATCTTCACAAGAAAGCATTATGAATAGGTACAGACTTGGGAGAGTGACATGATTAGATCTGGGCTTGAGAAAGGTGATTGTGACTCCTAGATATAGAAGGTAAGTGGGGAAGCAGAGTCAAGGTAAGAGAGTAGCACAGAGTTGAGAAAACAAGGGGGTCCAGATTAAAGCAGATATTTCAGTTATAGCAATAACTTCTGCTCCAACTACTCTGGCTTCCTCGCCTGTTCTCACACACTAGACATTCTTGTGCTGCGTGACTATTTCCAATCACTAGTACGTTCTCCCTCCAGGTTACTGTGGTTTGCCTCTCTATATCCTTCAAGTCGGCTTGATCATCACCGTCTTAATAATGAATGCTGCCAGGACTAAGCTATGTAAAAATCTATACCCTCATCAAAAGTCATGTATCTGAATGGTCATAACAGCTGTATTTCTGGCCAACAACTAGAAAACACTGAAGAGTCCATCAGCTGACGATGGAAAATACTGGAATATACTGTACGGCAATCAGACTGAGCGCCTTATTTACAAATACCTATCACAATATGCCCAAATCTCAGAAATGTAATACTGAAGAAAAAATAGGCTGATTTAAAACTACATTATATACAGTTGAGTTTATATAGAAATGCAAAACAGTACTGTGCTCTATTATTTTAAGTGAGAATAAGGGTCATCTTTGTCAGGGCAATTAGTAAGAAAAGAAACACAAAGAGAATTTTTGAGCTACTGGGAATATTCTGAGTTTTTTCTCTACAAGAGTTACATCAGGTTCATCCCCGTGTGAAAATTCAGTGGTGCATTAAGGATATGTGAACTTTTCAGTAGGTATGTTATGCTTTCCTCTCTCCCAACACTATTCATCTCCCCAACTCTATTTTCCATAATACTTACCAACCTCTATTCTGATGTATATGTAGTACTATTATATTACATATATGATTATATGATATATTATATATATATGATTATATTTTCCCTTTAGAATATAAGTTCTAACAATATATGTATTTTTATGTGGTGCTCACTGTTGCATCTATACCACCTTGAAGTGTAACTGTCACATAACAGACAAAACAATGAATAAATGAATCATCCACTCAAGAAAATATGAATGGAACAGGCCAGGCATGGAGGTTAAGAGGAACCTGGTCTGAGGACTTGCACTGCTTTGGCATCCTCTGCCTCTCAAGGGTGATGGACAGGTTGTGGTTTTCTCTTTCCCCTATCTGTGTTCTTTTGAAGGAGGCTTCAGGGCCTTTATTTTATCTTTTTTCATCAGAGGCTATTCATCCCAGTTGTCTCATTTTAGAAACTTTTGTATCTTTAATGTCAACCTTAAATGCAAATTTTCCATTTTCTTGAAACCTAAACCTAAACTCTTATAGCTCTTTCTCTGTTATTCAAGAAATCTGATTGATTCATTCATTCACTCCTTTCTTCCTTCATTCATTTGTTCATTCAACAAATTTTTTTTTAGATCTACTAAGTGACAGGGACCATTTTTACTGATGAAGATACAGGGCTAAGCAAGACACACATGTCTTTTTTTTAATTGAAATCTTTATTGGTACATAAGTATATGTTCTAATATAGGGTAAATAATGGTCTAATAAATACATAAAATTATGTTGGTTGCTTTGAAATAATTGGGCAAGTTACGGAAACAGAGCATTATGGGGCTGTTTTTTAGGTGATTTATGAAGGTAATCTTCTCTGTGTTGGAGAAGAGGCCTGTGATAGACACTATGAAGAACATCCCAAGTAGAAGAAGAAGCAAATGCACATGCTCTGCATGAGGACAAGCTTTCTGCATGGCTCACATGTATATGTGAATTCTTTGGCTTAAAGTTTAAGTGCTGAGCACATTGCTTTGGATGTAAAAAGTTCTGAATGATTGAATAATCAAATTAAAAACATTGAATTTATTCAAGATTTAGTCATATTTTAATCTGTTTTGCATTTTACCTTGGATCAGCATTTCCTAAGATGTGTTCAATAGAATGCAAACCAAAATGAATTAGGTGAAATCTATACACAACACAGACACACTTCACATATGAAGGAATGAAGATACATACATGCATACATACATACATAATACATATATTCATATGTGTGCCAAGATAATGCAGGTGTTGCTCAGTCCCACAGTAAAATGTACAAGCAAGCAAAACATGTTGAAGTCATTATTTTTGAACAACAATGCCCTTTTTTCTATGAAACATGCATCCACATTACTAATACGAGAGTAGAATTCTGCAGAATACAGTTTTGAATATCTTCTTCAAATTCTTTTATTTTACACTAACTATATATTTATTAAATTTCTAATATTTATTTCTTTTATCATTTTTGCCAGTAAAGTGTAGATACTAGAATATTATAGTCATTCTAATACAAGAACATAGAGAAAACCTCTTTACTAAATTAATGTAATACATATTTTCACAGCCTTACCCTAACTAATTTTAATCTATATCTAGTGATCTTCACACTACTAGCCAAGCTGTCTCATGCGATATTTTGTAACTGTTAGAATTAGGAGTTAAAATATCAAGGGACAAATTTGTAAGCTTTGAAATAAACAAATAGCAGTCAAGGAAACAGCAACAAGACTTAGACACAAGAAGACAGAGAACTCTGGGAAGGAAACAAGCTGGTCCTGTAGAGGAACTGTCTTTGGATGTAGCCCTCTGGGAGAAAAGATCCAGAGCATTGCTGGTTTGGACTTATCTGTATTTTTATTCTCTTCTGCTTCACATGTCCCTTGTAAATTGATCTGCTTTGTATTACTGGTGACAACCTTAAAACTCATAAATTGTAGTATTAATCTGTGTTACCTTGCTCCTTGATTGTAGATCTGTAAGTATTTATTGCTTTTCCATGGTCACCAGTTAGCTACAGATACATGTTTCAGTAGCAACATCACATTTGCTAGCAGCCATCAAATACAACTGTGGTTGTCTTACAACTATGTATTGGTGCATTTGTCTTCAAATGCATGTGTGTGTACAAAACACAGCAAAAGAGAACTCCCAGACTTTTAGGTGAGGTTAGCCAAAGATCTTGTAACCACTGGTGATTTTTAAAAGAAGAAAAGAGCAGTTATTCTTTTTTTTTTTTTTTTTTTTGTGGGTTTGTCTTTCAGCTTTGCAGGTTGGAAGGCAGCAGGGAAACTGGAAAGCCAGAGTTTTTCTGAAGCATTAGTTGCTGTGAAGAAACAAATCAAAGTTTTGCTTGTGGGCACAAACATCCCAGAATGCATCTGGTGATTGGGCAGAAAACAAGCACTGGCAAGAGCCCAGGATCCTTGGCTCCCAGCTGTGGCCCAGGAACAACCTAAGCGGTGTTCTTAGACTCTGATCGTATTTCCAAAATGGATCAGGTTCAAAACCATCTGCTCAGCTTTCATTTATCTAACTTGGTGCTTCAACTCTAGGACTATAGTCCTCTGAATTGGGGATGAAGACAGAGAGAAATCCCTTGTTTGTTGAAATTGCTGCAAAAGGTGTTTTAAGTTATTGAAATTGGCCAACAACACCTAATTTGGAAAGGTGCTGCCATTCCCAGAGAGATCAGGGCAGTAAAAATTTGGGGGGATTAACTGTTTGGGGGTGCTTACATCATAGTATCTGGACCCTAGAGTTATGTTTACAGTGGAATGCCTGGATCAAATCTCTTATTTTGCATAGTTGTCTGAGTTAATATATCCTTGAGCCTTGAAATCTAATTTTCCCACTCATTGGCCAATACAAAAGAGATTATGCTAGATCCAAGAATCACAGTTTATGCTTGTTTACCCTCTGTTG
>PVIR01023941.1:0-26515 GCA_004026965.1 Petromus typicus
GCCCGGCACTGTGGTATGTGGTACTGGTTGCTGCTGGGTGTGGGTCTCCACAACCAGTATTGTTATGTGGTTACCGGGGAATCGAACCCGGGTCCTTGCGCTTGCGAGACAGGCGCCGGAACCACTGAGCTAACTCCCCGGCCCTCAGCTCTTGTTATTTTGAGACAGGGTCTTACTAAGTAGCACATGTTGGGTTCAAACTGGCAATCCTACTGTTTCAGCTCCTCAGAGCCTAGATTCTTGGCCTGCAACACACTGTTGCTGCTACAGTATTTTCAGAGCAGGACTGTCTTAACGTCCACCCATCACACCTCTGCCAACCTATCCTGCAAGGTTAAAATTAGAACACTGAGGGTGTAGCTCACTGGCAGACTGCTTGCTGAGCACGTGTGACAGCCTGCGTTTGACCCTCAGTACAAAAAAGAAAAAAAAAAAAGATTACGAGGAAGACTTATGGCAGGACAATTCAGATAATCTAAGTGTGAGAACAGTTAGGACAAATGGCATATGTCTGTAAGAACAGCACTCAGTGAGGCTGAGGCAGGAGGATCACAAGTCTGGGCAACTTAACAAGACCAAGAACATCTTAAAACAAAATCAAAGAAGATGCAGATGCAGCTCAGTGTGAAGGCCCTCAATTTAATCTCCAGTACCACCTACCAAAAGATGCAAAATTAAAAGAACCACTTATACCCCACCCTACCATCAGAAATAAACATTAACACTCTAATTCAACTTGGCGTCCAACTTGTGATCTGCCTGCCTCAGCCTCCCATGTGCTGTAATGGCACCTGCTTTAAAACACGTTAAAAAACAAAAGCAATGGGCACCAGCCCTGAGACACAGGGGGGTGGAGTGCACCTGTTGAAGCGCTTCAGCATGATGGCGTTCTCGGTGCACAGGTCGTCGGCGGGCAGGGAGCTGGCCTGCCAGCGCAGCCGCTCATCAGCGTTGGACAGGTACTCAGTCCTCGCAATGTCTGTGCGGAACTGAGGGTGTGGCTGGTCAGCACAGCACCCCCCCCAACCCATTGCTGCCCCGCCCCTGCCCCCTGCGGCCTCCAAGCCGGCTTACCTGGATATTGGCCTGCTGCAAATGGTGAGACCAGGTGGTGAACAGGTTCTGCCGCATCTGCTGGTCGAAGTAGCCTGCATAGGCAATGAAAGCAGCAGACAAGAGGCAGTCCCCGGCGATGGTGGACATCTGGTTCTTGAAAGTTTCACTTGTCTTCTCCCATCGCTCTCGTTCAGCAGACAGACTCTTGAGAAGAGCAGTGCTTCGGTTCACCTGGGAGGAGAATCCCAGGATCAGCACGGCCAGGGCTGCCAGATGCTGTGAGGGTGCTGTCAATGTTTTGACCGGAGGCACTTGCGGAGGCAAGGACAAAGGGCCTGGGGTGAGGGCAGCAGGTAGTAATGGAGGGCAGCATCATGGGGACACAGCAGATAGAGCAGGGGTGAGTGAACAGCTCCAGGCAAAGGGACAGATGTAAGGGGTGGCAGTGCGGCAGGCCCGCTGGCTGGTGTCTGCCCATCTGCAGATACTCAGGGACCAGCGGACACAGAGCTGGTCACCGAGGCCAACACAACTGTGCACTCCAGTGAGCGTGCTCCCCTTGGTCTCTGTGGACCCAAGCCTGGTGGCCTACAGACCTGGAGCCACGTACCTTCGCTTCCACGGCTGCCAGGTCAGCCTTGATGGCCTGGGCCTCTGAGATGAGCACAGCATACTCCTCCTTGTAGCGTGCGATGCTGGCCTCCAGGTCACGGATCATCTGCTCCACCTCGTTGGCCTTCTGCTGGTTGTCCTTGGCGTCATCCTCCAGCTTCTGCAGCTCGTTCCGCAAAGGCTCCACCCGCTTGAGCATGTCAGCGTAGTTCAGCTGCGAAGGACAAAGAGACAAGTGTGACGCAGGAGAGATAAGTGCCAGGACCTGCAGGGAGCTCCTGGGCCTCAGTTACCTGTGCAATGGCCCACTTCACCATGGGGCCACACGCCAGCGAAGCTCGGTTCACAATCTCATAGTTGTAACTGGGATTGGACATGTAGTTCTTCTTCATTTTCTCCCTTATGGCATCACTGTAAAGGAGGAATTTTACTTCTAAGAATGCATACGACAAAAAGAGTCTTCATGAAACAGTGACGTGAGGGCCCGGAACCAGGTCTCATCTTGCCGCTCTGGTGACACTAGGGATGAGCCAGGCTTGCAGCGACAATGCTAACAAACAGGGACAGGCTCTGGGCCAGGTCTGGTGCAGTGGGTCGTGGCCCTGACTCCGAGAGTGGGCCCCTCACAGCACCCCAACTTGTCAGGGATGGGATAGGATAAAGGCCCCGGTGGAGGGGACATTTGGAAAGTACTGGGAGTGCTGGAGGCCCGGGTTCCAACCCTGAGGACATGGGCTAGAAAGGCACTCACAACGTGCCCGTGACCTGCTGCCCTCCTCACCTAATCTCCTCGGCAGAGAAGTTGACGATGGTGGGGATGAAGTTCTCGCGCATAATGATGGAGCGGATCTGCTTCCAGTCTGTGGTGCTCTCGCCGAGCAGCAGGCAGATGGACTCGAGCGCCAGCTTCACGGCAGCAGGGGGGTTGGCCATGGACCGCACCTCTACCAGGTGCTGCTTCTTGATGGACTTGACAGCTGGGTGGCAAGTGGGGAAGGGAACAGGTGAGGAGCAGCTTGTTGGGCTGGGCCTGTCCAGAAGGGTGGGCAGCACAGTTCCCGCCTCTAATTCCTGCCCTCCTCCGCTGGGAGTGGGACAGGCGGGTTCCCTAAGTGGTGAGCAACACCAAACTGCACTGAGCCCAGCCACTGCCTCCCCAGAGTGGGGCAGGTATTACATAGCCTGGCCACTCAGCAAGACCCTTCCTCAAAATAGCAGGAAGGAAAGGGCTGTGGATGCAGCTAAGTGCAAAGGTCCTGGGGTCAATCTCCACACTATGAAAAAGAACAAAAAGAGGTCAATGCCTTTTATATACTGAAATGCAGAGTTTTTTAAGCTTAACATTTCAGTAAAACATGGTTGAAGTAATTACTGGCAAGCAAACATGAAATGAAGTTCTCATCGAGACCCAAATGAACAGAAAGGTACAGTGTGGGAGGTGCCTTTGTCAAAGTGAGCAATGAATTAAGTAGGTTCTCGAGGCAGAGCAGAGATGAATGGGCTGGAGGAGGGGCTGGGTGTGGTCCTCTGTCCTCCGGGCTACAGAGCAGACAGCAGATTTCGCAGGCAGTCCAGGTGGGTGGAGTGACAAGTGACCGCTGCCCACAGTGCTGCCCCCACCTAGCTTGTAACACTGGCCATAGCTGCAGTACTCAGAAATCGCTGCTGACGCCGCACATGTGTGGTATTTTGTCACACAGTCATCACAGAGCCACAAATAGCACATGTATGTACAGTAGTGTCCTGCTCGGCTCATGACCTTAATTCTTTCAGTGGATCTGGTCCTAAGCTAGGTGAGAACAGAATCAAATTCAATGGTCAGGGTCAAAGCTGATCTTGAGGGGAAATTTGATTTGGTTCTCGTCCAATTCTGTTTGCATCCAGAATCGTGGAGAGGACCGAGTCTGAACCAGGAAGGACTGCGGTTCTCAGCACATCTTTAAACATGCTCAGTGACATAACACTTATTTGGCCTATTCTCTCTCAAAGAGTAGTTACTACAGCAAAAGCAGAATAATTATTTGTACAGGAACTTCGCCCTAACACATGCAGACAATCATAGGTGTCTACTCGCTCCTCCTGGCCACAGGGTCTCAATATGTGTGCAGCCCAGGCTGGCCGCTGACTACAACCCTCTAGCTGAGCATCCTGAGCGCCAGGAGAAGGTGTCACCATGCCTGGCTGACCCTGAGGCCTCAGACCTTGGCTGACCATGTGAACCCGCAGGACCCTGCGCCAGCCCCAACGGCTGAGGGTGGCAAGGGCAGGAGGTGCAACGTGCAGCTGCTTGCAGGCAGCAGGACCTACCATTCTGGGCCTCGATGACGGCAGGCTCCACCTTGTCCAGGTCCTCTTTGACACTCATCTGCTTGTCTGCGATCACTTCCTGCTGCTTGTGCAGCTGCTCTTGGATCTCCTGGCTCATGACCTAGGGAGAGAGGTGGCTCAGGGAGTCTAGGCTTCATGTGAACAGGCCAAGGGACTCCTGGAAAGGCCTCTGCCAACATGCAGGTGCGCACACACACACGTAAATCCCCGCAGCCCTGGCACCTCTCGGAAGCCCAGTTCTTGCTCTCTCAGTGAGCCTGAGCCTGCCCAGGGACCCCTCTGGAGGAAGAGGAAGTACCTTTTTCTTCTCTGCCTCTTGCTGGTCCTTCACCATCTTTTTCAGCTTGTCGTTGGCCGCGGCATTCTTCACCTCCAGCTCCTGGCTCTTTATCCTCAGGTCTCGGCGTAGCTCTTCCACCTGGGCAAAGTCACAGAGGGATGTTGAGCCACAGGCGCCCTCCTGCAGCCCACCTGGGTGCGGCCAGCCTGTACCCCACCTGGTCGACGGTCTCCTTGATCTTCCTGAGCCCGACATTCAGGTGCATCTGTTGCTCCTCTAGCTCACTGCGCTTCTCGTGGAAGAGGTTGGCATAGTGGTTGATGAAATCCAGGTAGTGGCGAGGGGTGATGGCCATGGTCCTGCCTCCCCGCTTGGCGAGCCGAGCGTTGGCCTGTGGAAGGGCAGGGCAGGTTAAACCTTTTCATTCTCCTGGACGCGCTGTACTCCGCCTTGGCCAGGCTCTTGCCTCCCCTCTCTAGACTGCAGAGACTTGGTGGACAGTACCTAGCTCTCACAGGCACCTCACTGCGGAGCCTGCCCCTCGGCTACTCCAGTCCCACAACATACTGCATGTGAAAAGACCTCACGAAATGGAATGTCTGCTCTTCCTCTGATCATTTTATTTACTTTTTTCAAGATGATCATACTATGTAGTCCATGCTGACAAATTCACTATGTAACCCAGGCTGCTCTCGAACTTCCCACAATCCTCCTGCCTCAGCCTTCCAACTGCTGGGATTACAGGTGTGCAGTACCATGACTGGCCACTGCTTACCTTCAAGAGACCCCAAAAGAAATGATGCAAGAACAAACTTTATGTGACACATGACTTTGATCATCATGGGCTGAAAGAGGAGCTACAGAGCCGGCTGCTCAGGAGCAGGCAGATCCAGACAGCTTCCTGGCAAGAGTAGACTGGACTTGTACAGCCTGAGATTCCAGGGTAAGTAAAGTTCAGTAACTAAGACCACAGGTCAAAGCTCATCAGTGGTGCGGCAGCAAGGAAGTCTGACGGGCCCCAGCTGTAGGCCGGCACTTTCACATGGCTCCCGGTCAGGAGCAGAAGGGAAATCTGGATGTGCAGCAGTGGGGAAGAGGATGGGGGAAGGGACAGCTCTGCAGAGGCAGACCCCACAGGGCAGTAAGGGGCTCAGATGAGAGGTCGTCAAGACGCAGGGGGAAGGGACAAACAAGTGTCTTTTCTGCAGTGGAGTTGTGACATCATCGAGAAGCCCCAGGGTCTATCTTTAGCTATCAGTTTATTAGCAGGATGACAAACTTGCATTTTACTCTTCACTGATCTACAACTGAACCCACCTGGTGAAGCGTCTGATGGACAAACACACAGCTGTTGACGATGGCCTCACGGTGTGACGGTGGCTGTGGTAGCTTGTCATACACCACCGGCATGTAATCGGGTACGATGTAGTTCGGCTTTTCCAGGTCCATTTTGCTTGTGAACTCTTTCCCAACTTGATATAGGGCTTCGGTGGACCAGTCGCCAAACCAGTTCAGCACACACCTGGGGAAGATGCCAACCTCAGAACCACTGCCTGGCATGGTTACTTCAGCGGGAATTCAGTGGAGCATGCCCAGCACACCTGTTGAAGAGGGCAGGTGACGTGGCTGCCCGGTCCTTAAGCCCCTCAGAGGATGGGTTCATGGTGAAGACGACGTGCAGGTTGCGGATGACCTGGCTGGTAAACCACTTATAGAGCTCCTCGTGGGAGTCCAGCATGAGGCCCTCCTTCTGTGCCCCCTCCTTGCACTGTGTCATCAGGGTGGCATACTCATCTCCTTCAAAGAGCCCAGGGACCTGGGGAAATAACCTGGCATGGTGACTCCCCAGCCCCCAGGACACAGCGCCAACATCAGACAGCACACGGCCTGCCCCTGCTCACCTCCCCGTTCGCCAGGAGGGTGTTCATCCGCTCCAGAAACCCGGAATCCAGGACATTGGATTCATCCATGATGAATGCTATCTTCTCATTCTTACAGCCCGAGCGTCTCAGCACTGTCCGCAGGTCTTCGTCGAAGTCCTCCCCAGTGTACTTCCGGTGTACCTGCAGAGGCAGCCGGAGTTAGCCCTTGTCGCTTGCACCGCTCTGCATGAAGTGGTCTGCTGCTCAACCTACCTTAATCTGATATACGCTCAAGCCATTCATCCAGGCCACGAAGCGAGACAGAGTGGTTTTCCCCGCCCCACTCACTCCGATCAGAAGCAAGTGGCCTTGAGGTTGGCGGAATATTCTGGAACACAGTCAGATACACATCAAGGCATTTGTGCCTCATCCCCCATTGACGTGTCCTAAACTTTTTAGTACCGAATCTATAATACTTTGAAATATGCTTGAACTTGAAATTGTACATTAAACACTGCTGAGCAGCTGTTAATTGCCAGGTCCAATGGGAATGCGATAACAGTACGACAGGGCCCACTGGCTCCAGACCCTCAGAAGGCAAGAGAGCCTGGTGAGGTGTGAGCCCTGCTCCCAGTCACCCTGCAGTCACCTGTCGATTCTCAGCACGTGGTCCAGCACCTCATTGAACAGGACCAGTGGGACATCAAGTTCTTCTTCGTAGAAGACTTTCAGCCTTGCTTTGACATAATCTCTTAATTCTTCTTGGTCTACTGGGATGTAATCCTATAGAAAAATAGTGACAGAGCAAATGCTTAGAGGAAACCACTGGAGTTATCACAGCCAAGTCAAGTGCACATCCTTCCACTTGGAAGAAACTGCTGAAGAACACAACGGAAGGTCACTTCTACAAGGCAGCCATAAAAATATAAATTGACTTACGTTTTTAGAACTAAGACTTGTGTTTTTACATTCATTCCTAGTTAACTTGTGTTTTTGGGCCTGTAGCTATGACTAAACTTTACCGAATATGCAGGGAAGCAGAGCAGCAGCCCAATGGTCCACATACAGTATGGAGGGCTGTGTGTTCAGACCCCAGAGACGCAGGGGAGGGCTCCCCAGACTGGGCGTCATCAGGACCACGTGGTGTAGGACCCAGCTTGGGCACCTCTGGCAGCCTGGGCTCGAGCACACATCCCAGAGCAGTGCCGGGATGCAGGGTGCCTCAGAGCTCGCTCTACCGAGATGCAGGCCAGGCTGAGATATGTTGGAAAGTGTCTACTCCCTGAAGACCCAGCAAAGGGCGAGGATGTGGCTCAGCAGTGCAGCAGTTGCCTAGTGGGTGTGAGTCCTTGGGCTCTATCCTGGCACCACTATGTGGGAAGGGTGCGTCAAGACGACCCTTGGGAAGGGCATTCGATAGTGCAGACGGACGTCGACCCTGAGACCCTAATCCGGCCTACCTTGCTGACCCTGGCTGCTGTCAGCCCATGCTGGCCCCACTCTCCCCGAGGTGACTATCCCTCCTTCTGAGACTGGCCTTTATTTGTGTGCTCAGGTACCCGCCCTGCCAGCTCATGAATCTGAAAGGTGCACAGGCCACAGGTCATCTGTCAGCAACATCCTTAGACATGGCGACACTCTCCCCCCACCTCCTGCTCGGAAAGCTTCCACTCTCTTTGTCCCCAGTGGTTCCACCATGAAGGGTGCATGTGGCTGCAACTCATGGGGCTTGGCTGCTCTCAGAGGAAAAGGACAACTGACCACCATTCACTGGAGATGTTGGCTCCACCCAGCATTTCAGAACAGGAGACTGTTACATAAACTCTCACAGTTCTGGTTTGAGGAGAGAGAGTAGTCTCCTCTCTGCAACTCGCGGTAATCTTCATGGGAAGTGACAGGCGCAATCCCCATGCCAGAGGCCCTCAGTCTGGGGAGCGTGCTAGCAGAGGGATGGAGGGAAGTACGTGAAAGTGGCTTGGACCCTCACCTTTGACAGCCAGTTGCTGTACAGGATGGGCCGACTCATGGCCTTCTCTTTGTCTATGTTTGGGAAGTGCTTCAGAGCCACCATGTCGATGTTCTCATCAGTCCAGCGCCGTTCCTCGTCCTCTACCAGCCTGTGGGAGGATGGCGAGTGAGGGCTGCGGCTGGCACAAGGGTGCTGGGGTGGAGGCTGCAGGAAAACTCCAGCAGCAGTGGGTTTTACACAATTCCCCTGCAGTTCCACGACACTGATTTAGGATATATTTTGGAGGGAAGGTCCTCCTAGGCTGCCACACTGGTCTGAACCCCCAGGCTCAGGTGCTTGGCCTCCTAGTGCTGGAGCCACAGGTATGGGCCAGAAACAGGTAAATGAAAGGGTGGGGCAGTCTCTGGAGGCCTGCTTCGGGAGGTGAGGGCTGCCAGACCGGGTAAGGCAGGTCTGGGCTATGAGGCTGAGGGTCACTGCTGTGCTTACATATCCACGGAACATTTCAAATACAAGCAAACCAAGTTTTCTCGCTGGTTTTAGGGAAGTTTGGGACAGTTAGATAGTCATCCTTTCTTTTTTGGAGAAAGGGTGTCACTTTAGTAGTTCAGGCTGGCCCTGAACTCAGCCTTGAACTCACAGTAATCCTCCTGCCTCTGGCTCCCAAATGCTGGGATTATAGGTGTGAGCCACCACACCCGGTACTGTGGTGTGTGGTACTGATTGCTAATGGGCATGAGTCTTCATGCCCACATTGCTGTCTGTATGTGGTTACCAGGGATTGAACCCAGGTCCTTGCACTTGCAAGGCAGGCAGCAGGCACCAGAACCACTGAGCCAAATCCCCTACCCATCCTTTGTTTTCTCATTAGAAAGGGTGAGCAAAGAGCAGTCCTCTAAGGGCAGCCAGGACTTCAGAGCAGCAGACGTGCAATGCAGGAAGGGTGGGGTCAGTGTCCCCACTCACCCGCCTGCCTCACAGCAGGGAAGAAGCCGGGACGGAGGGAGGGGAGGAAGAGGCAGCAGCCGCGCTGAGAGCCCTGCACTGGCCCACAGGGGAGGCCACAGCCCCGCCTAAGGACAGATGTGCACGTTGGTCCTTCCCAGGTCAGACCAGCTGCACCTGCACCTGCACCCAGACCCTTGACCAGGGAAGACTGAGGGCCTGATGGACGGGGGTTCCTCTGGAGATGTGTGTTCCACCTGTCCACCTTGGAACCCTCCATGGTCTCGCCTGATTCAACAGTGGAGCAGTTAAGATGCACTGGATATTCAATGTCCAGAGTGAAGGCACACAGATTATATTGCCCATGAACAGAAAAATGAGCCCAAAATACAAGGGCCTCTAAAAAACAGACGCCCCTGAACTTAAAAACACAGCAGAAAAGCAAAACACCGTAGGCCAAGCCAGGCTTGGTGGCCCAGGCTGTAATCCCAGCGACCCAGGAGGATGAGGCAGGTGGGCTAAAATTTGAGGCTAGTCTGGACAACTAAGTGAGACACTGTCTCAAAATAAAAAATAAAGGCCTGGGATGGGGATGTAGCTCAGTGTTCCCTGGGCTCAATCCTTAGTATTCCAAAAAGTAAAAATAGAAAAGTGATGAAGATTGTACTGAGTGTGAGAAAAAAGCCCTGCTCACAGAAAGTGGTTTTCAAGACTGATAGAAAAGGCACTACTGTTCACTGTGGGGCCGCCCTGGCCAGACCACAAGGGCACTGCAGCCACCCCGGGCCTCTCTGAAGCTCTAGCATGGACTCTGAGGCACAGTGAGGCTCAAGGGCCTGTAGGCAGGAAAAGGCCAGGAGCCAGCTCAAGCTCAGGTCCTCAGGCACAGCATGTAGGTGACAGCAAAAGGGAGGGGGACGTGACGCAGGTAAGGTCATGAAGGAGGCCCTTCGCTCCCACATGGGCAGCCACAGGCTCAGTAAAAGGCCTCCGGTCACTGGGAGCCAGATGATGGTGTGTGGTCCCAGCGCAAGGACTCAGAGCAGGGGGTGCTCTCACCTGTCCTGGAAGAGACGGAGGGCTTCGTGCGCCCAGATGCGGATGAGGCCCTCCACAGGCAGCGTCTCCAGGGGTCTCAGGGCTTCGAAGATGCCCCGCACCCACCTGGTCATCTCACGGGGTGAGTAGATGTAGTGGGGCTGTGTGTCCTGAGTGAATCTCTCCTGTGGGAAGGGGAAGAATGGGAGTTAGGCTCAGATACTGTAAAACATGGCAAGTCCCTAAAGGTACTAGAAATACTTTAAAGACAAAGAAGCCAGGTGTGGTGGCGCACACCTGCAATCCTAGTACTCTAAGAGGCTGAGGCAGGACATCTGCAAGTTACCCAATCTTAGCAGCCTAGAGAGACCCTGTCTACAAAGACAGGGAGAGCGGCTCAGTGCAAAGGCTGAGACCTGCCTGCTTCAGGCTTCACAGTGCTGGGATTACAGACATGTGCACCGTGTCTGGCTGGGGCTGCCATCTCAGAGCAGTCAGGTAACCCAGTCACCACACACACAGCACCAGTTGCACACACCACGCGCTGGTCTGGGTGCCCAGCTCTAGACACTGCTGAGCACAGGCCCCGCACCTGGGACATGGTGTAGAACTCCACCATGGCGGCCGTGAGTGGCTCTGCATAGGTCCGCAGGGATGGAATGAGCCTCAGCATGGCGCGGTTGAAGGTACCATAGATCTGGGTCAGGGAGGCGGGTCCTGGGTAGTCCACGTACACGACGGGCACGTGCCGTAAGAACCTGTGTGGGACAGCAGTTCAGGGTATCTCTTCCAGAGAAAAGGACGCAGGCCTGCCTCAGTCCCGCTGGCCTTGCAGATGGTGTTTTTCATGTTTTACTTCTGCAGAGCTGGGATGAACCCAGGCCTCAGGCTACCAGGCAGGGACTCTGTCTTGAGCAACTCCAGCCCTAGTGTATGGCTTTCAACTCCAGCCCTTGTGCGGCTTCAGCCGTTGTGTCACATGACCTGCCGTTAGCTAACTGCTGTCATCCCATTGCTCCAGCCTCTCCTGCCGTGCTATGGGGAAGGCCTCAGGCCTCAGGGCTGTGCTACCTGTGCGAGAGGGGCTTTCTTCCAGGATCGGTGGGGGGGTTGCAGGCCCCGACGAACTGGATTCGCTCCAGCTTCACCCATGTCTGGTCAGAGGTGCGGTAGAAGCCACCGTGCTCCACCATCTGTGGGAAAGGGCCAGCAGCACATTAGTGGCAAGATGAGCACTAGATTTGGGGGGTGGGGCCAGGGACACAGCAGACCTGTCTGATGAAGGATATGACCCTCTGGGTCCCGTATTTATCCATGTCTGGCAAGTTGATTTCATCACAAAACAACACCAGCCACTTGCCCAGCTGCACAGGCGCCAGGACGACCCCATTGGGTGTGCGCCTGTACTCGCAGTAGTGGTCGAAGGTCTTCAGGAGGAGCTCTGGGGTGGTAGCGCTGGAGAAGTTAAGGCCCACGACCTTCGGGAGGGAAACAAGGTTAGTCAAAGGCTGACTGCACCTCAGCCTCTGCCGCCCAGTCCACCTCCAGCCCCATTACCTCCATGTCGGGTAGGGCGCGGAGCGCGCTGAAGAGCGTCATGGTCTTGCCTGACCCGGGAGGGCCACATAGCACCAGGGGCTTGTGCTCAGCCAACCAGGTGTACAGCAGGGCCTCATGCCGGACTGTGTCCAGAGTTGGCACAACGACATCTGGGGCTGCCACCTTGTGTGTCTCCACTTCAATCTGAGGCACCTTGGCTTGCCAGGGAGACCACTCTCCACTGATGGACACCTGCAGCAGGGGCAGAGTGTCAGTCACCTGCTGCTGGGCTCTTCCCTGAAGGACCTGCTCACTCTAAGCTCTGAGGAAAGGCCTTGTGTCCTGGAGACCTTGGAACACTGAAAGGATGAATTAAACCAACACACCAAGCATCCATGAGAAAAGCCATGGCCACCTCACCTCGTAGTCGATGATGGGGATGTTTGGAGCGGTGGGCAGTGGCACGGTGGTGATTCTTCGGATGTACTCGCCCAGCTCTGCCCGCATCTTCAGCCGGCTGTCTCCAGACAGGGACCAGAGAATAGCATAGACGAGGTAGCGCTGTGGAGAGGTTGAAAGGGCATTTTCCTGGCACTTCAACAACAACAGAGACGACTGCCCTGCCCTGTCCCATCCCTGCTCTGACCCAACCTGGATGTAGCGCTCCAGCTGCTCAATCTGCATGGGGAAATCCGGGTGGTTGGCATTATACTGTGCCACATTGCGGCAGGCCTGGTGCAGCATGGAGAAGAGCGATCCCAGGCAGCGCAGGCGTGTCAGGTCCATGATGTGCTCCAGCTGGAAGGCGTGCTCCAGTGCCTTGGTGACGAGGCCATTGGACGTGAAGTACGGCTGCATGATAGTGGCTGCATCCCTCTGGATCTGGAGGGGAATGAGCAATGGGACACTGGGGCGCCAGCTCTCTCACTGGGGCCCTGGGGAGGGCAGTGGAGTGTGGGCAAGTGAGCCAGCCTTTCTCCTTCCCAAAAATGGATTCTCAACACCCGGCTTGGAAAAGGGCAGACTTCTGCCATGTGGCAGGGAAAGATGAGAAAATGCAAAAGGCTCCTTAATTTCTATAACACTTCTTTGCAAATGCTACAGGTAGGGCTCTGCAGAAGCGGGCGGGGCAGACCCAGTCACACAGCACCTGCAGCATGGGGGACGCGGCCTCCTCGCCCTCAGCTTCCTGGCCCTTTCGCCGACGCTGAGCCTCGTCTTCCCCTTCGTCCAGGGGGATGCTGCGCAGCCGCGCCAGGAAGTTGTTGAAGATCATGTCTGTGCTCAGCACATCCTCGCTGAACCAGACCATGCCACAGCGTGACACTGTGGCCAGGGTCGCGTACTTTAGGTCCTGTACTTCAAACATGATGCGCACCTGACAGACAACGCCACACACGTGTAAGGATGTAACCTCAGTAGGAACCTTGACAGTGAAATTCTTTTCTACACACACTTGAACGGCTATTTAATTTTCTATATTGACTGAAAATAAAAACATGCAATTCACATTACGACCACACCCACATCTTTTGTCAGGGACCCGAGCAGGACATTTGGTGGGGGAAGGGCAGTCAGACCAGGCTGAGATCCCCTGGCCAGGAGCCCACAGTGGGATGGAGCCCAGGCCCACATTCAGCAGGTACTTGGACCCACTGTCACTCACACCTGCATTGTACCAGCAAATCCTACTCTGCCACCTTCTGCACACTGCAGCCAGCTCTCTCTGAGGGAGGCCAAAGCTCCACTCTGACTCCTCTCCCCACACACATCCCTGTCCAAAGCTCACCTCACAAAAGGCAATGGTGACTAGTACAACAGAACATATACAACAATGTACTACGGTAAGAGCTCTGTTTAGCTCATCTCTGGAGCCTTCCAACTGCAGCTAACCTAGGGTAACTGAGGACTCAGGAGGGAAACTGAGTCAGAGGTGCTGCAGGACCCCTCCCTTCTCAGAGCTGTGCTTGGCCAGCACTCACATTGGGTGGAAGGCTGAGCCGCTCCCCATTTGGCAGAGTCAGGAGCTTGTTGTCGTCCAGCACAGAGTTGAGATTCTCCACCCACTCGGGGTCCACGTCGCCATCGAAGACGATCCACTGGCGCTTCTGCAGCTCGCCTCTCACATTGTCTATGATCCTGGTTGGGAGGATATGAATGCAGCTGTTGACTTGATCAAGATTCCCCTAGTATGGTGTCTTTCTTTCTCCCCATGCTGAGGATGGAGTCCAGGGCCCCTGCATGCTAGGCAAGCGCTCACCACTGACTTATACTCCAGCCCTGCCTGCTGTGGCTTCTAAGGGACCTATGAGCTTGCAGGGTTTAGAGGATCACAATGCACAGCTCACGACTCCCAGGATGCAATGTTCCCTGCAGTGCACAAACAACCCAAGTGAACGTACTTTCTCAGCACGTGGGTGAAGAGCCCGTCTGTCCACTCTCTGGTGTTGGGGTCCAGTGTGCCATAGAGGTGGTCTTTGCTGATGGCCTTGGGGTCGATGATGTGGGCCACACCCTCCACACCTTCCAGGCGCTCCAGGGCCTTCAGCAGCACACGCCAGGCTGCACTCTTCCCGCTGCCTGAGGGGCCTACCATCATCAGGCCGTGGTTGATCTGGGTGATCTGGTACAGCTGAAGAACCTGCAGGCCGGGACCAGTGTTGGGACACTGTGGGGTCGGGCTGGGCCCTCAGCCACCGACAGTACACAAGCTTGCTCCATGCTGGATTTGTACTGTAAGTGCACTGTAAGTGCTCTATCACTGAGTTGTACCCCTGGTTCATTGGGTTTTTACTTTTCTGAGATAGCTGGACTATAATGTGTATTTCCTGCCTCAGCCACCCAAGTAGCTGGGATTACAAAGCATGGGCCATCATGTCTGGCAATTTCTATGGATTCTTGGAGGCCATCCTACAATTTAACTGGAAAGCAGTCACATGACCCTTCCTACACCACGGGAGTTCTGTACCAAGTCAGGATAGCTAGGCAGTGGGACAGGAGATGCCTACTGGGTTGCCTTACCAAGTGCATGTCACTCCAAGGATAGCCATCCCCTAGTGAATGCACCCAAATGCATAAAGAGTCACACAGGGGAAGGGAACAAACCAATGCAGAATGTCAAACATAGGCTCATTACAAATTAAGTTGTTAAACTGTAGTCCTGGGAAAGCAGGTAAAATTTTTACTGGCACAAATAGATTTCCACTATCATCTGCCATTAGAATTTTTAGAGATTTAACTATACTATGTAAAACAAATTTTAATTTTGCTATCTTTATATTTAAAAGAGGAAAAAACTTAACTATGTGTGGTGCAGGAGGATCAGCATGAGTTCAAGGCCAGCCTGGGCTACCTGAGCTCCAAGCCTAGCCTGAACTACAGAGCAACACTTGTCTTGAAATACAAAAAGAAAACTAAAATAGGCCTGCTAGATTCCACACCTCCCTGGCCTTCATCCAGGACCCCACCAAGTGGCAGGTGAGCACCGCCACTGAGCCGTGGAGGCTCTAGGCAGCGGTCCACATCCCAAGTTACCTTCTCGACCCACATCCCGCCGACTTCCTCTCCGTCGCCGTAAGTCAGGTACATCTCCTGACAGACCTTCTTCAGTTCTTCTCGGAGGGCCGTCATCTCACCCCGGTGGTACTGGACTCCGGGAAACACGTCCGACAGGAGACTGAAGAGCAGTGGGATGTCCTCAGCCACCAGCTTGGGCACCATGGTCTCACAGACGCTCTGGATCAGAATCTACAAGGTGGGGGCACAGCTTGTATACATCCTATTGTGGCTCCAGAAAGCATGTGTAACTCGAGCAACATGTGACACACGCTTTGTACACATGCCTGGACTGGGGACTGTGGCAACCTCCGTCTACTTCCCTGGCCACGAGACACTCAGATGAGCGTCACATACCTCTTGCTCAGGCAGATTCTCGGCGATCTCCCCTTCATCCACTGCCTCCCCTCGCTCCTCCTTCTCTCTCTTGATCTTTTGGATGCGCTCCCTCTTCACATTGCCTGCGCTCACCAGCACACTCTTCAGAGCCCGCAGACCGAAGTCATAATGGCTCTGAGAAGAGAGCTGCTCATCACAGAGCCTAAATCGAACAGAGGTTTTCTTTAAGCAGTGCCCTTTAGGCACACTAGCATGGGGTGCCAGACCCAGAGAAGGCAGCCGAGAAGAGCTCTAGAGCCCTTAGCCAGGCGCCCCGGTGACTCACTTGAAGAATGGGACGATCTTGTTGGCAAGGACTTCGGCTGTGCGGAAGCCCTGAGAGTACAGCATGACCTGAGCGATGAGCTGCCGGTCCGGCTTGGTCATGGCCAAGCTGCGGAATAGCTTCTTGAGATTGTCGGGGAGGTTGGAGCGGCCTGCGTAGCCCGGGTTCATGGTGATGAAGATGGCCATGTCCGGGCTCACCTTGACTTGTTTGTTCAGCAGCTCACAGGTGATGGGGGCAGAGGCTGAAAGCAGATGAGGTGTTCATGCTCACCATGTGGAGGTCACTGCAATACGTCTCCATGCCTGAGGTGACAGACACCTGTCCCCTGGTCAGCCACGTAAGCCTGGAGCCCAGGACTGCTGGGGCTGGAAAACAGGCTTGCAGAGCGCCTGTTCCTCAAGAGCACAAGTGTGCCAGCAGCTGAGAGGGGAAGGGGACTCCGCTGTGCCAAGCAGCACAGCCAGAGCCAGCTCCAGCCAGAAATGCAGGAGCTAAAAACAGCAAGAACCAATGGTACAATACAGCAAATGGCTCAGGGCACAGGCCACCTTCCTAAAGCATGGAGAGCACAGGAAGAGCTGTTCTTAAGCCTGCCAAGTCTTTGGGGCAGCAGCTGTTTATTCCACCAAAGAAGTGTAACTGTGGCTGTAAGGACCTCCTGTTTACCTAGGAGGTCTGGGGCACTTACTGTAAGGCGAGTTGCTATTATGGAATAAAAGGAAATACTGGATGTTAAACCAGTACTTACTTCCCTAGGCTGACCCCACCTCCATCGCAGGCGCCTGGGCTTTCGTGCTGATTGAGGTGGCGGCTCCTACACTGATAGAAGCCTCACTCCCCGAGTAGCGAGTGTGGGGAAGGGACATGCTGCCAAGGTTTTGCTGGCTGAGGAGGAATGCTCCAAGACAGGGATGCCAATGCTGCCACATAGCCACCCAGCTCATTCTGGCCCTAAAGCACCCTGCCCAGCACCACCCACCACAGCGGGCTCTGTGATCTGCTGGCACCCTCTCTGAGAACCGCTGCGCCGAGTGGAGCCTTACTCTTGTCGTAGTTGGGGCTGGAGTGCTCTCGAAGTGCTTCCTGGATGCACTGCACCTGCTGCGACACAGCAGACAGCATCCTCTCCTCCAGGCGGTTGAACTCGTCAAAGCAGCCCCAGGCGCCCACCTGGCACAGCCCCACGAAGATGCGTCCCATCGCCTGAAATGGAGAGAGACTAAAGCTACCTGTCAGGGACTGACTCCGGTGCTCCAGTCATGCGCCAGGGTGACTGTCTCTGGAGACCAGCCATTCAGGAAGCAAGTTCAATGGGGTCACCTGGGCAGGGCCCCAACAGGGAGGCTGACTGGGCTTCTCCTCTTTTAGGTGTTGTTTTGGGTCTGGAGACGGAATCCAGGACCTTGCACTTCCTAGGCAAGCAGTGTCCTCTGAGCTACACCCACCCTAGGACTGTTCCCGTAGGTGGAAGACACCAGGCCTCTCCCAGCATGCACAGAGGCAGGAATGGGTGGGACCTGATGGCACACCAAGAGAGGCCTCACGGAGACAGGAAGGCCAGAAGCCCCCCAGCCCTGACCACACACCTAGGCTCCAGGAGCCGCAGGAGACACGCTGCTGCTGTGCAAGCCATGCAAACGGGCAGCCGTCTGTATGGGCTGGGCGGTGCTTTACACTGAATCCTGGCTTGGGCAAGTCCTATCTTCCTGACACTCTTAGCTATTTCACTTAAAATGGTCACAGGGATGTGAGGGCCACACTCCGGGAAAGGGGCTGAGCGTCACATAGTAGGCACTGCCCAGACAACACCGCTGTCACCGTCCAGACAGTCAAACAGTCCTCCTGACAAAGCTACTACTTATTCTGCCACTTTCTGCTGAATTATAAAGTTTTCCCTTGTATTTGTTTATTCTCAGACAGCCACTAAGTATTCCAAAATCTGCTTTTTAATAAAAATGATAAAGAATTCATTTTGGAAGTGTGAAGTTAAAACACACATATTGGATTCCTCAAGTAATTCAAAACAGCACTGACCCTACAGGGTCTCAGAAGCCAGAGAAGACACACTGGGCTGTAAGGCTGAGCCTCTGAGGGTGAGAGCTTACTGTCCCTAGCTTGAGTCATCTGTTTTTAGGTGACTCCCAAAGCACCTCACCTGGAAATCGAAGGTTTCATCGCAGTTGAACACTAAAACGAAGCGTCCAAGCTGGTGGCCCAGGGCCTTGACAGACTCCGTCTTCCCAGTCCCAGCAGGACCTGTTATTTGAAGAGCGGCTCTTGAGTACTCGAGTCTGTTAGCTACCTGGGAATATATCTTCACAAGAACTTCAGAAGAATTCACTCGAAACATCAAAGCAGATGTAACAAGTGCAAATTTGAGTTTAGGACATACTAACCATGTAATTAGGAAACACATCAAAATGATTAGCTTATTCTCTAAACACTGTTTATGATTCAACTCTGCAAAGTGTGGAGCAACTTACCAAACGGGGATCCCCCGAGCCTAGCCTCCAAGGCTTGTGTCATTGTCAGGTAGCAGCGGTCAGTGAGCGGCGTCTGGACCAGCTTGTCCTGAACACCCAGATACTCAAAGCCATAGTTAAATTTGGCGTTGGCCATTTGGATTGACAACTGCTGCAACACATCAGTCTGCTTAGGGTCGAAGTAAAATCGCATCTGGCTCAGCCATTCAAAAGATTTGGCATTGTCGATCTTGCTTTTGATCAAGGACCTGGTAACGTCTCGTTGATGGACCAATTCTGTAATCTGGGGAAAGAAAAGTTAATCATGAGTTAAAATCACACAGTGCATCCCCCTGGGTTTGTGACTATTTGGTACTGAGAGTCTATGTCGCCTTATAGTGGCTTTCAGTGAATATTCCAAAACACAAAGTCATTTGCAGATGACAGAACTGCTGTTCAAGCACCTGCATTACACAGACCTGAGCTCTAGCAAAGAAAAAAAACCCTCTGAAACAGCGAACTTTAAATGAAAACCCTCCCCTCACGGGCTCAGGGCTGGGCTGGCCACACACTGCTGCCTGGCACTGCCATGGATGCTTCTCTTAGAAAGTGACTGATGAAAAGGAAAGTGGCATTGACCAAGGGTGACCACTGGACTCCTGGATGCCACCAAGCCCATCTTCAATAGGACAGGGACCTAGGGTCCAGCCAGAGGAGTCTCACCCTGCTTCTAAAAAGGAAACACGGTGAGGTGCTGCCACCCTGCTGTGGGGGAAGCACCCAGGAGGTGGCAGGGCTAGCAGAGTACTGACCAAGTGCTCCAGCTTCCGTCTGCGGAGCGGGGGCTGCTCCATGAGAACAGAGTCAGCGAGCACGTTGAGGGTGACCTCCACATTGCTTAGCACCGAGTGTAGGGGTGCCGCGTCACCGCCTCCTCCAATGCTGCTCAGCGCACTCTCCACGTTCTCAGACCAGGCTATCTGGGCCGACAAAACCACGAGCTGGGCCTGAGGGAGAGAGAAGTGCCACGGGGTCATTCTGTCTGCAGGTGGGGTTGTGCTATGCTGCTCTGGACTCAAATCTTCCTCCCGGCATGGCCTCCAGAGCAGGTAGGACCCAGGCCTCTTTTCCAGGCAGCATTCGGTCCCCAGCCATCTCCAGTGTTGCCTACCTGGTACTTGTCAATCCATGTGATGTAGGTGTTTGGGTCAATGGAAGTTGCCTTCCCAAAAATCTCCACTTCTGTGACAGACTCAGCCAGAAGCTTAGCCAGGGTGACTCTCATCTCCTTCTCCACCAGCGTGAGCCACTCGTTTATCTTGGGGTGCTCGGTGATGGACACGGGGGTTTTAAACATCACCTGAAATACACAGAGGTCAGGGTGCACCAAGCTGCAGGGCTGTCTTCCACGTCCCCAGCACAGACATCAGTACCTCCTCTCCTTCCCGGGAGGAGATGCCCAAGACCACGGAGTTATCCTCATTCAGGATGATGCTCGAGACCCCGGCGAACATCTTCTTAAAGTGCTTCTGCAGTTTTGCCACATTCTTGCTGTTTCCAATGATTTCAAGCAAATCTTCATCACCCACAAAATAGAACCTAAAATAAAGACAGCCTCTGAGTTGTTACTATGTTATACATAGAGGTGAACCAAAAAAAAACTGCAGGGAGGGAAAAAGGCTGTGGCTGTGGGTAGAACTCCTCCATCCTGAGCCTCTAGCCAGATCATATCTAGTTTCTTCCAGATCTCAGCAAAGAAAAATTCAATGGCTTTTATTCATGAACTTGTTTTAGAAAATCTGCTCCATTCATCCTACATGAACTACAGTATTTGGAAAGGAAGGGATGCTCCTGAGAAACAGCTGGTCGCAGGAGGTGCAGACTACCGGGAGGAGGTGGTCATCCTTGAAGCTCAGCACAGTCAGACTCAATGAGACATCGAGGCATGGAAGGCAGGCTGCGTGCCTGTCTAACAAAATCCCCGAATGCCCAGTACCAGGTCCAGAGGGATAGGGCAGCTGGAAAAATTCAAGCTGAAATCTGAAGGTGGCACCTCACCTGGGGAAGGATGAACGCTCTCTCTCCAAGTACTCTCCCAGCGCTTTCTGGATCTTTCCCAACAGGTCCGCCAACCTCTCCAGTGACCGCTGCACACCCTGGATGTTCAGGACGTCCATCACGAGTGGAGACTTGGACACTTTTTTCATCAGAGCCAAGAACTCTGTGCTGATACTGCAATTAAACCGGGGTTGCATGGTCAGTCTTTGCAGTGGACGAGCCCCAACCCTGTTCCCCAGTTCATGCCACAGGCCACACCTTTGGAACCGCTGTGTTTCTACAGGTAGCAGGTGCTTGATGTCCGCACTGCCTGTGAAGATGCCTTCCAGGTAGACCCACCGCCTCTGCACATCGATCCAAACGTCAAAGAGAGCCATGATGCGATTCAGCTTGTCTTCCCAGCTCAGGGCATCTTCTTCAAAAACCTGGGGCGGATGCAAGAGGACAGAGCTTGCTTGTGGGAAGACGTGTGTTAGGCTCTTCCAATCACCTGCCTCTCCTTTTGAAAACCAGCCCTTGTCATTGTCAGTTGAAAGGTGTTCCAGTGAGTGTGCTGAGCACCCTGACCAGGGCGGCAGCCGCCCCACTGGTACCTTATAATATGGGGAGAGCTTCATGGCCGAGACACTGTTGATGTGCTCCTTGACCTTGTTGAAGAGGTCGTCCCAGCCCCGGATCAGGCGGCACTTGTTCTGATAGTTGACCAGGTCGAGCTCATAAGTGTTCCACACTTCTCTTATCTGATCACAAACAGGTGGACTGTCAGTATGTGGACTCCCACCAGCTACTTGGGGACAGGCAGGACCACAGGACAAGTCACATACCTACACAGGCTCCGAAACAGTGGGGTCCAGCCCTACTGCTCACCTGCTTTAGGAATTCCTCCAGAGCCATCTCTCCTTGTGCCACCAGCAGCACGTCTTTGACAATAGCTTCGTTTTTCTGCAGGTCGACGTCCCAGATTTGGCCAAGGGTCAGCTCAGAAACAACCCAATTCACATGAAGTCTCTTCATCAGCTGCTTCCAGTGACGGTCTTTAAGTGCTTCTGATTTCAATTCGATCACCAACATGTTGATCTGCGCAGAGAGTGCAGGCGTCATCAGTGCAGGTGCCTGTGTGGGGACGCTCACCGTGTGTGTGGCCACCTACCTTCATGTATCCTTTCAGCAGCCTCTGCACAAACTCATAGGACGCATACTGCCGGAGGCGCGCGGGGAAGTTCTTCAGCTGGTTCAGGAGGCCGTCTAAGTTTTGCCGGAGCTGTTGGGAGAAACACAAGATGATATTTTTTTCTTTTTAAAAGCAATGCAATATTTATTTGTTTATTTATTTATTTTTCAGTACTGGAGATTAAACTCAGGACCTTGCACTTGTGAGGCAGAAGGAACACCACTGAAAAGGTGGTATTTCATTTACCAACATTTCTTTTTTCTTTTTTAGGTTTTTTAAGATAGGGTCTTGCTTTGTAGTTCAGACTGGCCCTGAGCTCAGCCTCAAACTCATATCACAACAATCCTCCTGCCTCTGCCTCCCAAGTGCTGGGATTACAGGTGTGAGACACCACAGCTGGCACTATGGTATGTGGTACTGATTGGTGCTGGGCGTGAGTCTCCACACCCAGTACTGTATGTGGTTTCCAGGGATTGAACCCGGGTCCTTGCGCTTGCAAGACAGGTGCCGGAACCACTGAGCCAAATCCCCGGCCCACCAACATTTCTTTAAAGAGTGAAATATTTTTAAAAATGGTTAGTAAATCTTTCATTAGTCAGGGCACACAAGGTATCAGTGGCACCCCGTGATTGCACAGCAGCCTGAGTGTGCGACCTCGAAATGAGGCCAGTAACTGTGGACAGATACAGACAGACACCTTTTGAATAAGAGGAAACGGACCTTGCGAGGCTGCACTGAGACCCATGGCTGCTCCTTCATCTGATCAATCTGCTCCCACACCTTCGAGAGCTCCGACCAAACACCTTTGAGGTCCTGTAGTTCCTCCAGGGCCACCTGCAGGTAAGGACAGCAGAGCATGACCCTTCAGCGCCCCAGTCAGGCCTGTATCAGGATTGGGTGGGATCGGGATGCCAGCCTCATGGCCCACCTGCACACGCTCCTCGCTGCCGCCAAGTAGCCCGGTGTCCGTGAGCTCCAGCGCCTCCTTGGCCTTGGCACACTTCTCCCTGTCGTCCTTCAGCCGGCCGAACTTGCCCTCGTAGATAGTCAGAGCCTGCAGCGCCTCCTCAGGCCGAAGGTTGCCCTGGAAGCAGGCAGAGTTCAGTGTGGGCCCAGACTCCCCATGTCGGAGTGTCCAGCATGTTGGGGACCCTGTGGGACCCTGAGCAGTCCCATAGGCATGCACTCATTCAGATGAGTGCTGGGCACACGTGCACACTACTGAGGTGGGCTTTATGGCTGCAATTCACACAGTGGTACACATTTAATTCCGCTTCTATCTCACTAGTTCCCTGGGAGGGACAAGAGGAGAAGATGTGATGAGGATGGGCTCTGGTGCGACACTTAGTTTGCCCATCTCATCTTCCCTGCCAGGCCCCTGCCATACAACTGAGCCACCAGGCATGGACTTCACCGCGATAAGACACTGTACTCACACACTTCTCACTATGGTAAGTTCTAAGAACAATGATACATTTGAGTGTGGTTGTGCATGCCTGTAATCTCAGCACTTGGGAGGCTGAGACAGGAAGATTGCTGTAAGTTTGAGGCCAGCCTGGGCTACATACTAGTGAGTTCAAGTCCAGCTTGAATAGTGGGAAAACACTGTCTCAAAACAAACAAAAACCAAACCAGGATTATATAAAATCTCCATTTCTGACCAAAACCAGTCTGCACCTTAGCTTTAGCTGACACACATCCTGGGTTGAGAATCCCTAGTGGCATATCTGTAACCCAGCCACCCAGGATGAGTGAGTGCAGGTACTTTGAAAATTCAACAGTGACAATATAACCAGTCATAGCAGCACACACCTGTGATCTCAGCACACAGGAGGCTGAGGTGAGAAGACCGCTAGGAGGCCAGCCTGAACTACACAGTGAGACTTTGTCTCAAACAGAAAACCCCTCAAAAGCAAAACAAAACCCCCCCAGAACAATCCACCTCCAGAGGAGAAGCCGGTTTTCATTCAAAGGATTCTAATACACTTTCCATTTGTCTTTCTGGTGCTTTTATTTTATTTTATTTTTTTAGGTTTTTTGAGACAGGGTCTCGCTTTGCAGTTCAGGCTGGCCCTGAGCTCAGCCTCAAACTCATCACAGCAATCTTCCTGCCTTTGCTTCCTGAATACTGGGATTACAGGCGTGAGCCACCACGCCCGGCACTGTGGTGTGTGGTACTGGTTGCTGCTGGGTGTGAGTCTCCACACCCAATATTGTATGTGGTTACCGGGGATCGAACCCGGGTCCTTGTGCTTGCAAGACAGGCGCCAGAACCACTGAGCTAAATCCCCGGCCCCATCTGGTGCTTTTCTGTACACCTAAAGTTCTGAGCCCCACCCCCAATAAGCCAAACATGCTACCCTCTTCCACCACCTGTCGGTGTTTCCCTTCACTGGCCCCACCTGCCCACCACTGCAGCACCCGCTGGCACCCTCTTCTGCCCCAGCTAGGCCCTGCTACTCCTTCTGCCTGGCACCATCACCATCTGACATAACATTTTCCTGGCTGGCTTGTAATCTGTCTCTCCCCATGGTGCCTACTCCTATCAGGGTCCTGGTCCTTTCCAGAGCTGCACCCTGCAGCCCAGCACAATGCTCGGCAGACAGACAGGAGTGGTGCGGCAGGCACCTACTGAAATGGAATGTAGACCTGGGGAAGAACAGAGCCAGAGCAAGTTTGAACCTTACAATCCTCTCGATTCAGATGACTGCTGCCCCAGGGAAAAGAGGTTTTCACATTCACAACTGCAACACTGCTTTGGTTCGGTTTTTGAGACAGGATCTCACTATGACTCCTAAGTGCTAGAATTATAGCTTAAGTAGTTTTAAAAAATGTTTTGCTGGGGATTCCACCCAGGCCTCGTGTGCATGAGGCAAGGTCCACAAGAGAGCTACGTCCCTACCTCCCCTCCTGCCTTTTTTTCAAGGAGGAGCTATGTGGCCCAGGCTAGTCTCAAGCCATTCCCCCACGTTGGCCTCCCAGGAAGCCGGGGATACAGGTGCCCATGCTACCTATGTAGACTGTGCCTGGCTCCTATGACCACAAGGGAGAAGCGCTGAGTGCTGGAGAGCTGAGGCGGGGGCAAGGCTTCCTACATCAGTCTCACCGTGACAGGCTTGGTCTTCTCCCAGTCCGTGAGCAGGTCAATGGTGCGGCTTTCCACAGCACGGTCCTCTTGCACGATCTTCATCTGCAGGTTCGCCACCTGCTGCTGGATGGCGGAGTCCTTCCGCCGCATGATGTCATTGAAGGCCCCCCATTCTCCCTCGATGTTGTCAATGTACAGCCAGGATGGTGGGAACTGGAACCTCTGCTTCTCCAGCAGGCGCTGGCCATTGCGGTAGAGCTTTGAGAGTCAAGACATAAATTCAGCAAAAGAGGGACATGTTTGTGCTTCTATAGCTAGCTGTCTGCTGTGAGACAGTGAGGCAAAGTCCACTGTACCAGCAGGCGCCACATCAACTGAGCACCCGACAGGACACAGGAGAGCAAGAGTGTGTCTCGCCCTTCAAACTCTCGCAGGAGAGTCAGGTCTGATGAGTGTTAGAGCCCACACCGCAGAACAGTGGCTCGGCAGTGTTCCCGTGTCACCTGCTGGGCTCTCAATGCAGACTACCAGGACACTAGTCCCTCACTGCACTTTCCCAAGCACAGAAGGTGCTTCCTTCTGGCAGGGAACCCCAGGGAAGGAGGAACAAGCACTATAAATTCAGAGTAAACCAAAGGTCTAGTTTGAGAACTTCAAGTCAGCGTTTGTGGAGCTCACCTCAACTTGTTTCTCAAACTGCTTGATCTTCCGCTTCAAAGACTGTACATAGGTGATGAAGGTCACAGCATCAGAGGTGCTGGCCGTGTCCACAGAGTGCTGCTCCAGCTCTTGGCGAGACTAGGGGAAGAGGGTATGTTCTACCACAGATCCAGCCCAGCCCAGTCCAGCCCAGCCCAGCTCAGCTCAGCCCCTCCTCACCTTTGAGATCTGGGAGTGGAATTCTGTCATGTTTGAACCCAGCATCTGCCCAAACTTGCTGAGAACCTCCTTGTGCCATGAGTCGTACTTCAAGTTCACCTTAGACTGGACCTACAGGGCAGACACGGCAGCACAGTGTCAGCCTTCTCCTACCAGCTCTCCAAGCTTCCACTGAATCCGAGTCAACAGAAACACCCTCACACTGTGAGAACAAAGCCCAGCTCACCTTCCCATAATCTATAACTACTGGTCCAAACTCCTTCTTGGTCTCTGCATTGTCGAAAGTGCCTCTGGCCTTCCGGATCTGGACCAAGAGTGCCTGCCACTTGTTGAGGTCCTCCCCGAGCCGGTTGTAGATGTTTTCAGCTTGCATGTCCCACAGACACTGGTACTGCAGCCAAACCTGCAGATGAAGGGCAAGGGAAATGCTGCAGCTCTGGACTCCTCACAGATACCTCATCACACCGTGTGATGCTGAAAACAGGCAGCTTTTCTTCACTAGCAGGAAAGTGCTCACTATAAATTCTCAGAATTTTCACACCAGAAAATAAAACTTACTGTTATTGAAAATCACACTTAACACCCCAGAAGATCTGTCCTATTGTCTGATTTTTAAGCAAATAATAACCAGAGAACCTCCTCACACCAGTGGAGAGATCCCTCACACCTCATCCCTCGGCATCGGGAGCAGGCACGTGGCAGGGGAGTGAAGGAGGCGGAAGCTTCCTACCTTCACGTACTGCTCCACCTCAGTCACTATGCCCATGACTGCAGAGTAGGACTCCTCCAGGGCGACGGGCCCATCAGGCATCCGGGTTAGAGCATTCCGGTAGAACTTCTCCTCTTCAGTCAACTCGTAGTGCACGCCCACCTACCAACCAGAGCGGAAGTGAGCCAGAGGGTGGACAGGGATGTGAATCTGAGCCACCTTTACTGAATCCAAAGAAACCAGCAAATGGCAAGTGAGGGACAATACGGACATTAAAAACTCAGCAGAAACATTAAC
>PVIR01023942.1:0-26640 GCA_004026965.1 Petromus typicus
TATCCTGAAACCTTGTTCTGACTTGTCTGAACTTGTTTTTTCCAGTTTAGATTCCAAATGAAAATGTTTGAGAGTATTGACTCTACAGCTACAAACTCTGGCAGGGATCTCTGGTCTGAAATCTGTTCCTGTCTACCAAATCCCGACCAAGAAGATACTGCAAGCAGTGCCTTCTCGGACTCCTTTGTAGATTCTTACCCTGTGGGTAAAGAGCAGGGGAAGGCAGCAGACTTTGGTGTCCAGCCAGCTGGAAAGCCCTGGGCTCCCTTGAAGGATTCAGAAATGTATTTAGCATCGCTGGGTAAGTTAGATAGCTCTTTTTCTCCTTATAAAATCAGAAGCTGGTGGTTTAATTTATTCCTTTTAGGCAGTTAGGAGACTGAACCTATGGTCTTCACACTGAGCTATATTCTCAGGCCTTTCTGTTTATTTTGGTTTCTTGAGACTAGGTTCACTTTGTAGTGCAAGCTTGCACAAGACCTTTTTTTAATTTTTTTTTTCGAAACTACAGATCGAACTCAGGACCTTGTGCTTGTAAGGCTAGTTCCAGAACCACTGAGCTAAATCTCCTACCCAATAATGCAAGCTGACCTTGAACTCACTATGTAGTCTACACTGGCCTCAAATTCACAGCAATTCTCCTGCCTTAGCCTCCTGAGTGCTACTATACCTGGATTTTCCAGCCCTTTAAAAAAACTTATTTTTTTTAAGGTTTTTTGAGATAGGGTCTCGCTTTGTAGTTCAGGCTGGACCTGAGCTCAGCCTCAAACTCACATCACAGCAATCCTCCTGCCTCTGCCTCCCGAGTGCTGAGATTAGAGGCGTGAGCCACCATGCCTGGCACTGTGGTATGTGGTACTGATTGCTGCTGGGGTGAGTCTCCATGCCCAGTATTGTTATGTGGTTACTGGGGATTGAACCTGAGCCCTTGCACTTGCAAGACAGGCGCCGGCACCACTGAGCTATATCCCTGGCCCTAAAAAATATTTTTATTTTGTTTTGAGAGACAGTCTTGCTAAGTCACTAAATTTCCTGGGCAGTGCTCAAATATCTGATCTTCCTGCTTCAGCCTCCTGAGTGTTGGGATTAAAGGCTGGCATGACCATACCTGGCATGAAGCTGGTAGTAAGTTTTAGGGAAGCATATTGAAGTTCTGCTACATCCAGCTTGGTTTCCTTTTTTTTTTTTGAGACAAGGTCTTGCTGTGTAGTCTTGCTGTGGCCTTGAACTTACTGTGTAGCTCATACTCCTGCTTCAGCCTCCCAAATGTTGAGACTATAGGTGTGTGCCTTCACACCAAGCTTTGTTTCCTATTTTTAATGTTTTGTCTTCATCGTGTGTATCTGTCAGATGTAATTCAAGGAGGTGTCTCAGGTTGATTGTTGTAATGGACTCTCTTAAAATAGTTTTTGTTGTCAGGCATGTAGCTCAGAGGCACTGTGCCTGCCTGTCAAGTGCAAGGTCCTGAATTCAATCCCTGATATTGCAGAAAACAAAAACCAAAACAGTTTTTGCCACCTCCTGCCACTAACCATTTGATCTAAATTCTGTTTTATTTCTTGACATTTTGAGGAACACTTTTGCCCACTTTTGGTGGCCTCTATATTCAGATAGCTCAAGAATATTAAACCTTGGGCCGGGGAGTTAGCTCAGTGGTTCCAGCGCCTGTCTTGCCAGCGCAAGGACCCGGGTTCGATTCCCCGGTAACCACATAACAATACTGGGTATGGAGACCCACACCCAGCAGCAACCAGTACCACATACCACAGTGCCGGGCGGGCGTGGTGGCTCACGCCTGTAATCCCAGCACTCAGGAGGCAGAGGCAGGAGGATTGTGATGTGAGTTTGAGGCTGAGCTGAGGACCAGCCTGAACCACAAAGCGAGACCCTGTCTCAAAAAAAAAAAGAATATTAAACCTTATGCCACCCTGACAGAAAAGCCCCAGAGCCACATGTAGAGTTCTGATGCTCAGCTTTGAAAATATTAACCAGATTGATTGCTAGAAATTGGAGCATGTTGAAATAAGATTCATTCTGCCTTTCTCTCTCTTTCTCTTTTTTATTTCTGACACCAGAAATCAAACTCAGGACTTTATACTTGCCAGATAGGTGTGGCACCACTGGTTTATATCCCTAGCCCTCATTCTGCTTCTCTGTAGGCTTTCTGAAAAGAAATTTTTTTTTATCCTGGACACATTTTCAGTGTAGGAATCTACAGTGACTCCAAACATGGGAATGACTTTGAGATTGTCTCAGGAGAAAAAGCTGGGCGTGGCGGTACATGTCAATAATACCAACACTGAGAGGCTGAGGCAGGAGGGTCACCATGCCTTCTAGGTTAGCCTAGGCTATAAAATGAGTTCAAGGCCAGTCGGAACTAGATAGCAAGGCTCCATCCAGACACAGAGAGAGAAATACCAAGGTAGGGCAGGATTGCCAGTCTTTGGAATTTGTGATATCCTTTTTCTTTTTTTTCTTTTTAGTTTTTTTTAAGACAGGGTCTCACTTTGTAGTTCAGGTTGGCCCTGAGCTCAGCCTTGAATTCACAGCAAACTTCCTGCCTCTGCTTCCCGAGAGCTGGGACTATAGGCGTGAGCCACCACTTCTGGCACTGTGGTATGTTGTTCTGATTGCTGGTGGGCATGAGTCTCCATGCCTGGCATTGTATGTGGTTACCAGGCATTACCAGAACCTGGGCCCTTGCACTTGCAAAGCAGGCGCTGGAACCACTGAGCTAAATCCCCAGCCCAACAAGAAAATTTTTGAGGAAGGATAGAGAGCCGAATCAAAAGAGATTTTATATGCTTGCTAAGAAATATCTCAGAGGAAGAAAAGGACTTTCATTAATACACTGCCAAAAAACACAGTTGGAATGATAGAGAATGAGAATGAGGGAGTAATGTGAAATTTCTGGGGAAGCTGCCAAAGATGGACTAGGAATGCTTGTAGCCATAGCCAGCTGTGGCCAGCGAGGGTGGAAGTTGTGCTTGTGGAAATCAGCACACCTGCTTAATGACGATAAGAAGAATCCCCAGGCTGAGAGCAGCACCAGACCTTCGGTACTGAGTGCCACCTGACCAGGAATTATCAGAAACTTGGAGAGTTTGTCATGGCTTTGACGGATAAAGGCTCGTTTGGAAAAATAAAACTCCACTGATGTTCTCTAAAACTCAGTTAAGAAAATGGTAATTAAAATGTCCTTCTCTGAGGAAAATAAGCACCATTGCTGTTGTCTAGGGAAGGGGCTGCGTGACAGTGGCAAGCAGGTATGAGAGGTATAACTGCACCTCTTTTTGCTGCCCTTTTGGGGTCGCACCTGATCAGGAACTCAGCACATTTGGGAGGGGAAGACTTTTCTAGCCAAGAGCACCTCTCATCATGACAACCCAGGGCCGGATATTGTGAAGATTGTTTTTATTGCCAGATAAACCGGTGTCTGAAAGAATACACTGACAAGAGGAATGATTGAAAAGAGACAATTAAACATGAGCTATGCACAGCCCTCTTTGCATACTCAGAAAGATAAGCCTCTCACATACTAACACTGCCAGCTGCAGGTCTTTACACACATGCACTCATGGTCACAATTTGGAGGAACACAGAAGGTTTCAGTCTATGGATGTTAGTGGATGTGACTTGTTCAGAAATGAAAACAGGATTACATGTGAAGTTTCTGGTGGCTTCAAGCCTGACATCCGTTTCCCCTCCAAAAAAAATAAGCCCCAAACCATCATTTCCCTGTGCACATTTATGTTTGCTTTACAGCCAAGCTATCCAAGGACTGTTGTGCTTGTGGAAACCAGGATAGGTGATTAGGTGATTGCATGTTGTCTGAACATTGGGAAGGAACTTAATCAGACATCCATGGCACCACCAAGTGATAAAATCTATGGAACCATCTCTGGTTTGTGGTCTATGCTTCACCAAAGACATCCTCCTCTGGCACATTTGAAGGCGACACTGAATTAAGAAAGAAAGTAACAGGTGGTGTCCTTTATTTTTCAAAATGAGAAATTTGTTCAACAATTGTACTTAAAATGAAAGAAGAGTCATTAAACATCTTTTGTTAGGAAACCATATGGACTGCTCTCACAGGGATTAAAAGATACTTGTTTTTCTAATCTCCAATATCCAGGCCACAAATTGAATAATTGAAAAAAAATAATGTTGGAAGAGTCTTTTTCTTTAATCAAGAATTTAATCACACAGAGATCTTAAAGGTCTTGTTATTACTGAGTTCTCATCAAGTCAATTTTAGTGTCTAATGAACCGTTGGATCTCATCATTTTCTCTAATTCTTTCTCATGAGGTTTGGAAGCCACTTCATGTCACTTTAACAAGAAGAAAAGCCATTTACTCCTCAGAGACATTTTCAAGGAGTCAAAAAAAAGATGATAGCATACACATGTCAAGCTGGGGAAAAGAAGCATTCCTTAGAGAGACACCTGCTGGCTCTGTGATTTCAAAGGCAACATGCCAGTGACTTATTTATGAGAGCCTATGGCTTTTCCATTTCCTGGGGTTAAACATTTATTTGATACAATGCAGGATGAGGATGCTGTGAAGGAAAGAGGAATATGTTTGATCCCTTTTTAATCTGTCCTTAAAAATTAGCCCTTTGGGGCCAGGGATTTAATCAGTGATTCCGGCGCCTGTCTTGCAAACACAAGGGCCCAGGTTCTATCCCTGGTGTCCACATACAATAATACTGGGCATGGTGACTCACGCCCACCAGCAATTAGTACCATATGCCACAGTGCTGGGCATGGTGGCTCATGCCTGTAATCCCAGCACTTGGGAGACAGAGGCAGGAGGATTGCTGTGAGTTTGAGGCTGAGCTCAGGGCCAGCCTGAACTACAAAGCAAGACCCTGTCTGAAAAAAAAAAAATTAGAACATCGATGTTCTAATCAGTCAGAGAATTTTTAAATTTACATTTTAGATATAGGTGAAATTTGATTTCATACTTCCTTTCCTTATTAAGCTCCATTTGTCATTTATTTAGAGAAGAAACTAAGAAGAATCAAAGGTTTAAATGAGGAAGTGACTTCTAAGGACATGCTTCGAACCCTGGCACAAGCCAAGAAGGAATGCTGGGATCGGTTCCTCCAGGAGAAGTTAGCAACAGAGTTCTTTGTAGATGGACTGGATTCTGATGAAAGGTAATTAATTTCCATTGCAGTTCCTGGGCTGAGAGAACACTTCTTTTTCTCTAAAGCATTCAGGGATAGTGGTGTCTGCATCCTGATATTAGTTGATGTGAACATTAGCTGTTTGTGTTGAGATCAGCTTTTATAAGTTCACTCTTTTATTCTTTTTTTTTTTTAGGTTTTTTGAGACAAGGTCTCGCTTTGTGGTTAGGCTGGCCCTGAGCTCAGCCTCAAACTCACATCACAATCCTCCTGCCTCTGCCTCCCGAGTGCTGGGATTACAGGCGTGAGCCACCACGCCCGCCCGGCACTGTGGTATGTGGTACTGGTTGCTGCTGGGTGTGGGTCTCCACACCCAGTATTGTGATGTGGTTACCGGGGAATCGAACCCGGGTCCTTGCGCTTGCAAGACAGGCGCCAGAACCACTGAGCTAACTCCCCGGCCCCACTCTTTTATTCTTAACCTACAGATTTTTTTTGTTTGTTTTTGTTTTTTGAAACAGGGTCTCACTATGTAGTTAAGGCTGGGCTTGAATTATATGCTCCAAGCTGGCCTTGAACTCATCATGAGCCTCCTGCCTCAGGCCTCCTAGTACTGGGATTACAGGCATGTAATCCTAGAAGGCAGCTATCCTAGAAGATTTTTGTTTTGTTTAGATTTGTTTTTTGAGGCAGGATCTCACTATATAGTTAGGGCTGGCCTTAAACTCATTGTGTATCCCAGGCTGCCCTCAAACTCACAATGATCCTTTTGCCTCAGCCCCCCAAGTGCTGGGATTACAGTCATGCACCACCATTCCCAGCTGGAAGATTTTTTTCTCAGTGTTGAAAACAAGTTTATTTTTCACTCATGTAAAGTCAGATTTACTGGGAGAGGAGACATGCAGTTAATGAAAGTTAGCCCTGGTCCTCTGTCACAGAACCAGAATGACTGGATCTTTGCCATCTTCAAGAGGCTGCCAAAGGGATCCTTAATGTGTCTGTCTAAACAGGTGATGAACCTAGAAGATTTTTGAAAGTAACTATTTTTGCCAGAAGGCAAAAACCCCAGCTATATCCCATTCACAGATTGAATAGAGTTGGAGAGAGACCACTGTCTTCATTTATAGGTATGTGATGCCTGGAAAAAACTAGTAATCAGTCAACAATTGAAACCATGTCTTTTTACCTCCGAATCTTCATTGCATAACAGAGTGTGTCATATTGTAGCCACTCAATCAACATACATAAACCAAGTTAGTAAATGTATTAAGCACATGCCATGGGATGACATGTGCTGGGTATCATGGGAGAGTGTTACAAGGAAGTTTTAGGCTCTGCTGTCTCCTTTGTTGGGGGAACCCTTGTACCTAATCAGGGACAAATGACAAAAACAGTGGTACTTTAGTTCTTTAGCTTTCCTTTGCAAATAATTTTGTTTGCAAACTCTATATTGGGTAACATGACCACAGCCATCTTTCCTACACAAACACAAATGAGACCATCTTCTCCAAAATCCTAGAACAAGCTAATTTTGTATGTATGAAGACAGATCTTATCTCTGTGACAGCAGAACTTTTAGAGACCAAGCACCCAAACTACAGCCCCAAACCCACTTATTTAATGTGAATGTTAGCTCTGCAGTTAAATTAGAATCCTGTAGTTTTAGTTTAGAAAAAAATAACTCAGGCATGAACATCTTTGGTCTTGAAAGGACAGCACAATAACAGAGTTTTCAGTGATAGAGTGATAAACAGAAGATAGAAGTTTATCAGAAGGTAAAAGTTTGTGTTGGTGTGCTTTTGCACAATTAATGTGTTATCAGAGCTGAAACCAGCTATTCACAAGCACGAGATGATCCAAACAAAGTAAGAAAAGCAATCCCAAGTGCTATCGCTGACAATTATTTGGCAGAGAACTCCACACTGCATGGATTTCACTTTCAGAACTATAATCTGTGCTGTCCGTTGTCGTCACTTCATACTGTGTCTTATTTATTGTCTCAGTTGTTGCACACAGGTCACAGAATGTATTTCTCCAGATAGAACTTGCTTGAAATTCCAATAGCTCTATTTTTGAATTTCCAAAATCTAACCAGTAGAAAGCAGGCTTTCCTTGTGCTGGGATTGCGAGTGCATGCAAGGCTGGCAGGATCAAGTTCTTCAAATTTGGCTTTATCTAGAGAACTATGGAAATACAGAGTTTTCTCCATCTTACAGGACTGTGAATACCTGTTATTAAAGTTCTCCTTTGCAGCTGCTATGGTGAAGGCTCAAAGATTCCTTGTAGAGTTCCTGATGGCTTGTAGGGTTTTCTGTAAATGTTGTAGAATTTTCTAAATGCTTTTTAGATTTGGAAAATATTTCAGCTGCCTACTTTTAGGGTGTTTTTCACAAACCTGCAGTTTCCTTCAAATGTATTGATATCACAAATGTTTTGATATCCTTTCCGCTATTTTCTCTACACCTTGTGATTTTTTTGTTCAGTACATCAAAGTGTACGTCAAAATCCTTAAAAAAAAATCATTTTTGTTAAACCAGGCCACATGAGTGAGCTGTGAATATTACTGCCTTTTTTTTTTTTTAAGGTTTTTTGAGACAGAGTCTTGCTTTGTAGTTCAGGCTGGCCCTGATCTCAGCCTCAAACTCACATCACAGCAATCCTCCTGCCTCATCACAGCAGTCCTCCTGCCTCTGCCTCCTGAGTGCTGGGATTACAGGCATGAGCCACCACACCCGGCACTGTGGTATGTGGCACTGGTTGCTGCTGAGCGTGAGTCTCCATGCCCAGTATGGTATGTGGTTACCAGGGATCGAACCCCAGGCCCTTGCGCTTGCGAGACAGGTGCCGGAACCACTGAGCTAAATCCCCGGCCCCCTGCTTTTTTTTTAATCCATAAAGAGCCTAATTTCCAAGCAGGTTACAGATCTTTCTAAGAGTAGTCCTCGATTCAGTTCAGACACATTATTGTACATAAGTAAAGCATTATACTGAGCCTAAACTTCAACAAGAAATTCTTGAAATTGTTGAAAATTAAGAGCACAAGCCATCATGTAATTCAACATCTTTGAGGATATTGTCTAACTTTTTTGCTGCCTTCCCTGGCACGAAGGGCTTCTTGATATACAATACAATGAAACTGAGTGACTGGGTGTTTTGCTTCTTTTTTTTTGTTTTTTTTTTTTGTTTTTTTGTTTTTTTGAGACAGGGTCTCGCTTTGTGGTTCAGGCTGGCCCTGAGCTCAGCCTCAAACTCACATCAGAGCAATTCTCCTGCCTCTGCCTCCCGAGTGCTAGGATTACAGGCGTGAGCCACCACGCTCGGCACTGTGGTATGTGGTACTGATTGCTGCTGGGCGTGAGGCCCAGTATGGTTTGTGGTTACCGGGGATCGAACCCAGGTCCCTGAGCTTGCAAGACAGGCGGCAGAACCACTGAGCTAATTCCCCGGCCCCTGGGTGTTTTGCTTCTTAACAAAGAACTTCATGAAACCAGATGTTACCCCCACCATGCATGGTACTCCATCACTAGTAATTGAAACCACTTTTTTTGGTCTTACATCTTATGACAAAAATGTGTCTCTCACAGCATTATAGCATTGAAGACAACATCTAGCATGCATCTTCCAGGCAAAGGGCCAGTTTCAGTAGCTCTTCTCTCATGAAGTCACCAACAGCATAATGCAAAAGTCCTGCCAGCCTTGCACGTGTTCTCATCCCAGCACAAGGAGTAGCAGCTCCTTTTGTCAGTCAGTGGTGTGCTGCTGACTCGTGTCACTTGCCGTGCACAAGACTCAATCTTTAACAGTATTTCTGCCAATTGGTGTCTCAGAGATGCATTACATAATTTTATCTTTGTTTGGGAAACTGTGGAAAAGGGAATTACTCCCAGACAACATGACCATTTTGATAAAATCCCCATCAGCACCCCGTTGTACACACACTGAATTTGAAAGCTGGCAGCTGGCAGGTGACTTGTTTTAGAGAGATAGTTAGAAAAAAATAAGATAATGAGAATGAGATGTTCTCAATTTCCCATCCAGGAAACTCTTTCCTTTCAGTTTCACTGAGTTTGGCAACACTTCTGAGGTTGGTGTCAAAATGACATCTGACACTCGCTTTGCAATACACAACACTTTCACTGTACAAAATACATAATACTTTTCCATTGTGTTCAGTCACTCCAAATGACTCTGTTGTGACCTCTTGAAATGATCTTCCAGTATCTGTTTCAGTTTTACTTTTTTTGCTGTAGTCATTTCTTGGGATTCAAGAGTTGAATTCTATAAAAACAATTTTTTTTAAAAGATAAAGCATCCAATGCAAATCTATTCCTATATGAAAAATAGCCAACACTGTTAATTATCACTGAAGAATTATATGGTTCTGGAATCAGTAATCTACAACAGTGATCCTCAGCTGGGCTTTTATTCAGTTTGCTGACCACCAGCATGCAGGGCCGTGTTCCATTGACTGCCAGCTTTTAGCCTGCTCCAAAAAAGGGATGTGAGTGCATTTCCTATCTTGTGGGGGCTTCTGCTAAAATGCAGCCAGTCCAAGTAAATATACATATCCTTGTTCTTGTTTTCATAAATTCTTCACAAATAACCAATTCTCATGCTGCAGACTCCAGTGTGCCATGGAGAAAGCAAAACATTAAGACTCTGCATCTCTGAATTAGAACATCTCTTTGCTAAATCTTAGATGTTAAATTTCAGTTTTCCATAAAGCACAAAGCCACAATCTTCTGCTAATAAAAATGCATGTATTAAAACTCACAGCCAGTCCAAGCAAATCAATCTATCTGTCTGTCTGTCTATCTATCAGTCAAATCTACCTCCTTGTATACACTAACTGGCCATGTGAAAGCTCAGATGAATCATGGCTGTGATAGTGCTGCTTGGCACTGCCACTCCTTTCTGAGCATGTGCATGGCTCTGTGTGTGCTGTTATGCCATGGTTGGCTGCTGGGGCAATGCTGGGGCAACTTGGCTAATGTGCCAACAGAGAGAGCTCTGTGTGCCCAATGTGGCACGCATCCACAGATTTGCCACCATGCATTAGCAGGTTTTGGTGACTCATGCCTGTAATCCCAGCACTTAGGAGGCAGAGTCAGAAGGATTGCTGTGAGTTTGAGGTTAGCTTGGGCAACAGAGTGAGTTCAGAGCCTGAACTACAAAGCAAGACTCTGTTTCAAAAAACTAAAATAAATAAATAAACCAATCAATAAATGTAAGAAGTGAGAAAAGAGCTGGGGCTATTGCTCATTTTGAAGGTCCTGGGCTTCATCTCCAGTACCATTGCTAAAATGAAAGTCATACTTAACAAATGAGCAGCATAAGAGAGGGTCTAAGGAGACAGAATGTGCCCCAGGACAGATGTCTGGGCCAGGGAAGGAGGCGGGGCTTGCATGGGGCTGTAGCAGGGATGCAGAGGGTGGAAAGTGCACTCAGCTATGGTGAGCACCAAGGTTCTTGACCCTTGGGAAAGTGACAGTGTCATTTTCTCATTGTATGCTCTTGGATAAATGATCTCTTTGTGCCTCATTTTCCTCACCTGTAAAGTGGGAGTAACAGCTCTTCAGAAAGTTGATGTGAGGAGTAAGTGAGTTATAATGTATAAAAAGCTTAGCACAGTACATGGTAAGCACAATACAAATAATACTCTCCTTGGCAAAATTTTAAAATTTGATAAAAAACTATTCAAAGTAAAACAGGTACGGGCCCCATTAATAGGTACAGTTTTTAGTTTCATATGTCTTTTTTTTTCTTTTTTTTGAGGCTGGGTCACGCTACGTAGTATGTAGTTCAGGCTGGCCTTGAACTCACTATGTAGCCCAGGCTGGTCTCAAATTTGTGACAGTCTTCTGGCCTCAGCCTTTGGAGAAATAGCATTATAGACGTGGACCACCATCCCTGGCATTATATTGTCACTTTAAAGTAAATTTAAAATTTATTTCAAAAATTGATGAAGAGAGTGAAAACCTGAATTTTAACAAAAGATCTTAGGGGGATATGATAGAACATAAGTTTGTGTCACATCAGTAACATTGATTTTGAGGATCCCATCATGTCAGATGAAGATGCTGCTGCTAAAATCAAGGATAGTATGTGAATGAAACTTTACAGTTGCATTTTACTCTCTGGACATGGTGGCATACACTTGTAACCCCAAACTCAGGAGACTGAATTCAAGGAATTTAAGGCCAGCTTTGGCTATAAGTCGAGTTCAAGGCCAGCCTGAACTACAAAGCAGAACTGTCTCCAAAAAATAAAAACCACAGTTAATTTTATTTGTTAATTTATAAGAAGCTTTCACTTATATTACTTCAGTTATTGAATCAGGATGTACCCAGATCCCTCAGAAATTGTCTTTTCCATAAAGGCTCAACCTAATTGAAGCTCAGACTCCCTCAAACATAAGACATTTAAAGATGTACATATTCCTGACCAACCCACTAATAATTTGATATTTACTTACATCTTTTTTCCCCAATCAGTATTGCCCTCCATCCCCATTCTTAGTGGTGGTGATAGGGGTTATTAGCAAAGCTAGCAAGCCAAAAAAGATGGAGACTTTTGCAGAGAAAAATCATGATAAGATCAGAAATCATGAAAGACTTAAATAAGCGCTGGGAAGGCAGGTTGATAGCCAGGAGCTACATAGTTAAAATCCCAGGGGCTTTTCTGACGTCCCCCTCCCACCCCCGCAGCTGCTGTTATCTGTACATCATGGGTATTCCAGGTTTTGTAAATCCTTACTTTGGTAGAAAGATGAGTCTTCTGTAAGAATTTTAGTTATTCATGCTGCTCCTCTGCCTTTTGGCTTTAGGACTGGAACTTGTCTGAATGAAACCATAAAAGACAAGGGGGGAATGGACTAGAGATGAAGCTCAGTGGCACAGCCCCTGCCGGGCAAGTGCGAGACTGAGTTTGATCCCCAGAACCAAAAAAAAGACGAGCGGGATTGGAAAACTTATTCCTTTGCTGATTGCTTTTCAGATTTGGCTCTCTTTCACCATCCACTCCAGTTCTGGGAAGACACTTCCTCCATAATTCTCCACAGGAATGCTTTCTCCACCTTCAGTGTAACACGTTTCTGAGCACTGTACCTAAAGCAATTTACTTCTGTCCCTTTTCTTTCTTTTTTTCTTTTTTTTTTTAAATAGTACTAGGGATTGAACCCAGGGTCTTCACACTGAGCTACATCACCGGGCTTTTTAAAAATAATTTTTTCTGTTATTTTATTTTGAAACAGGTTCTTGCTAAGTTGCTAAATTGCCTAAGTTGGGCTCAAACTTGGAATCTTCCTGCCTCAGCCTCCCTGACATGAACCATCAGGCCTGGCTTGCTTTTCCTTTGTCTTATTTTTTTTTTCTCCTTTGGTCTTGCTTTGCAATATAGGCTGTCCTCAAACTTGTAGCAATCCTCTTGCCTCCCCCTCCTTATTACTGGGATTACAAGCATGCATGCCCACATCTGGCTGCTTTCTTTTTTCTATAGGAATAATTTGAACAACAGCTAACTGTTCCTCACACATGACTCCCCTAAGATACAGGCACAAGAGTCAGTCAGCTGTTTGCTTTTCCTTTGCGTGTTTGGGTTTGCTCCCTGAACCTCCATCTGTGGGAATGGTTCTATCATTGTTCAGAACAAACACCAAGAAATAGTGGTTATGTGTTTGTTTTCAGACTTCAAAGCTAGTGTTTTAAAAAGAGATCATTTTGCAGGGGACTCTGGGGGCTCAGTTGGTGACTCTTGTAGTACGCTTTTGACAAGGAATTATTGGACTAAGAAATCCAGCTCCCTAAAACTCAATTCATTCATCCACTGACCAGTGTTTTGAGACTGCAGTTCTGGCTGTGTGCTGCTAAAGAGCATGGAGTGAGCTTCCTGCGGTCTCCAGTCACTTGTATGTTACTGTAAATGGCTGTGGGTTGCGGGACCCTGAGTACTCACAGAAGGTGAGAGAGGGTGAGAGTCCCACTTCCTTCACACAGCATAAACAAAACAGCATTCTGGCCTGTGTAGGAATTTGCAAACTCCATTTGCTGCTCTGATGTTTCTATCTTGGGGACTCGCTAGGGCTGAAATAAACAACCCACACACAGACATCACACTTCTACAGTAAGTGCTATACTGTGGTAATTGAGCCTCAGACTGCCTCAGGTCTGAGATTTAAAGATGCTCAGGTTCTGCCTCACTAATAATTTGGTGTTTGTTCCAGGGTTTCCTCCCCTTGACAGTTTCTCTCTTTTAATTTTGAGGAAAAAAAGATAGGAGCAAGGCATAAGCTCTTCAGTTATTCTCATCAAGCCTTCGAGGCTCTCTGTGTTTGAAGAGGCCTGTTGCCGCTTATAGCCAAAGTGCCCTCCAGGGGGTAAATTATGCCTCTGTGCTGCAGGATGCACAGCTGTCAGAGGAGTGCGGCTGCTCTCCCCACGTCAGCAGTGAGAAAACCATTGTGGAGAGAAACTACTGGTGGGCAGGAAGTCAGTGTTCGAGTAACTGAGCTGATCATTAAGTAATTAATCGGTGAGGACTGATACAATCGCCCTTTTCTCCTGCTCTTTCACAGCACCTTGGAACATTTTAAGAGGTGGCTGCAGCCAGATAAAGTTGCCATCAGCACAGAGGAAGTCCAGTGCCTGATCCCTCCGGAGTCACAGGCTGAGAAGCCAGCAGCAGAGGACAGAGCTGCAGCGGGAGAACAATGAATCACACGCACACACACACGCACACGCACACGCACACACACACACCAGGCAGCTGTCTGGGGTCCAGAGGGAGCAGCTGAGAGCACAGTGGAGGCAATAGCGAGGAGAAATCCAGGGAGGGGAAAAGCCCAAACTTCCACTCCACAAAGCAGACGGCTGCAGGCCCGGAGGACTTGCTCGGGGCTGACGCGCGGGACTGTCTCGGATGAAGTGACTGACCCTGCATGTGCTGGGTCACAGTCCTGCCTCCCCTCATGTCTCCTGCTTGTCGGAGCTCTGGTGCTGCGAGTTAGAAGTCTGCTGAGGACCTAATGAAGGAAGAGTGTGCGCAGATGCCCTGTCTATAATGCATACATCACACAAGCCATAGGTCTCCTGGCCTCCTCTGGGGACGTGCCCTCCTGTCTTCAACATTCCCTGGGTTCATCGCCAGGGCAAGTTGGGCTGCGGAGATCAAGGTTGGCCTCCTGGGAACTATACCCATGTGGCATTTCCCTAAGAAATCCTTAATAAACAAAGAGACTTTGAGCACAAGGTTGGACTTTCCTTTATCCGATCTATTCTTTGGAGAAGGTAGATAAAAAAAGTGTGAAAACATGAATGTTTATATCTGCATAGTTAACAGTTTTCTATTTCATGCATATCTTATCTCCCAACTCCCCCTGTGCTGATTTCCAAATTAGACTCATAAATACGGTTTAGTATTCATAAATATGGTTTAGTGTTTGACACTACTCCTGAATACTTCCAGACTTGTTCTAGGTCACTTTTCTATGCTTTCCGAGCCTATGCTTTCCTCTGCTTTATGGTGTCCTTGTTCATGTGAACATGTAAAGTACATGTTATCCATATGAAACCTTCTCCCCAGAGTAACTGTGGTTGATGCTGTTGACCAGAGTTCTCCCAGAGGGATGCAGTGGGGAGGTAGAGGCAGATGTGTGTGACGCAGGGGAGCTGGTAGTCTTTTTACCCTCTGGTTTTTAACTCCATGACTTGATATCCTGAGGGTAGGATTCCAAGGTGATCCTCCTGCGTCAGCTGAGTGCTCAGATTACAGACATGTACCGCCATGCCTGGCTCATTGCTTATTTCTTTTTTTTTTTTTGAGACAGGGTTTCGCTTTGTGGTTCAGGCTGGCCCTGAGCTCAGCCTCCAACTCACATCACAGCAATCCTCCTGCCTCTGCCTCCCGAGTGCTGGGATTACAGGCGTGAGCCACCACGCCCGGCACTGTGGTATGTGGTACTGGTTGCTGCTGGGTGTGGGTCTCCACGCCCAGTATGGTATGTGGTTTCCGGGGAATCGAACCCGGGCCCTTGCGCTTGCAAGACAGGCGCCGGAACCACTGAGCTAACTCCCCGGCCCTCATTGCTTATTTCTAAATCAGGTATTTTCCTTACACAAAGTGATAGGAGCCAACTAGATGATAGCATACACTTGTTTAATGATGTGACTTTTTGTTATAGTTTCTAGATATAATTTTTTTTTTTTTTAGGGTTTTTTTGAGACAGGGTCTTGCTTTGTGGCCCTCAGCTCAGCCTCAAACTCACATCACAGCAATCCTCCTGCCTCTGCCTCCTGATGCTGGGATTACGAGCATGAGCCACCACGCCTGGCACTGTTGTGTGTGGTACCAGGGGTCAAATTTGGGACCTTGCACTTGCCAGGCAGATGCCAGAACACTGACCTAAATCCCTGGCCAGATATAATTTTTTATTCTTTTTTAAATTGACTGAATGTGTTAACTTTTTTCCTTCAAATTTGGCTAGCAGGATATCTTATAGAATGTGGCGCAAACTCAGGGATGGTGGTGCACACCTGTAATCCCACATTTTGGGAGGCTGAGGCAGGAGGATTGCCAGTTCAGGCTGCTCTCTTTGACTGTGGTGCAGATGGCAGACCTCACTCTCCAGGGCCATCATGATGTTCAGCTGGATGGATAGGGTTTTGGTTTTTTTTAAAGACTTTTCTTCATTCTATATCTTCCTCAATAACAACAATTTATATAAAGCAGTGGGTGAGGTCCCCAAATTCTCCCTCACAGCGGTAGTCCTAAGGTAGTAAGAGAATATTTCTGTGCCAGAAAGTGGGTCTTTGTGACTCAGGCAGGAATCTAGCCTTTTCTTTTCTTTTCTTTCTTTCGTTCTTTCTTTCTTTCTTTCTTTCTTTCTTCTTTCTTTCTTCCTTTCTTTCTTTTCTTTCTTTTCTTTCTTTCTTTCCTTTCTTTCTTTCCTTTTTTATTCTTTGAGACAAGGTCTCACTTTGTAGTTCAGACTGGTCCCGAAATCACTATGTAGTCCAGACTAGCCTTGAACTCACAGCAGTCCTCCTGCCTCTGCCTACTGAGTTCTGGGATTACAGGCATGAGCAGCCCAGCTTTTAGCCTTTTCTTTCTCTTACCTTCTATTAACTACCTCAGCAAAGGACATTTTTGCATGAGAAAGTGGGACACTGACTGAGGAGAACCTGGTTGACCTGTCTCCAGCGATCTTTTGCATTAACCCTTGGAAGGGCACAGGGACCCCAGTTCATGATAACTGTGCTTTACTTGACTTAGAGATGATATCTTTTTAAAAATGTATTTATTTATTTATTTTTAGTTTTTTTGAGACAGAGTCTTGCTTTGTAGTTCAGGCTGGCCCTGAGTTCAGGCCAGCCTCAAACTCTTGTCTATCCTCCTGCCTCTGCCTCCTGAGTGCTGGGATTATAGATGTGAGTCACCACACTCAACATTGTGGTGTACGGTACTGGGATTGAATTTGGGATCTTGCACTTGCGGGGCAGATGCAAGCACCACTGAGCTAAATCTGGCCCTTATAGGTGATATCTTAAGTGATGGCTCTAAAATAAAAAGAAATTCTATTTACCAAAACTAAATTTGATACGAACTTCCACAGCTAACTTTTGTGTAGATTTGTTTTAGGCTTCACGGTACTGAACTTGAAACCCAAAGCCGTGGGTGCCGTCTTTGCCTGTGGCTTATTGTGTGGTCATGAATAAGTCAACTGACCTCTCTGTGTTCCGCTTCCCTTTCAGTAACTAGACTAACTGTAGGAAAAATAGTATTGGCCAAAACACTGATCTGTTTCCTTTGGTCCTGGAAACACTAAGGAACTCCAGTGAGAATGTCCTCAAATCAGTAAAATTTACAAGCTGGGAGAGCCTCATACCCCTTCCTTCCTTCTTTGTGTTCTGAGGGAAAGAGACAGACGGAGCAAAGAACAGTATTTTGTGCTTAACCCAGTGAAGTGGAACTACCAACTGAGACAAGGCAGGAAGGACCCAGATACCAGAGGCATGGGGGAGCCAGGTGACGAGCTAGTGATGCCACGCTTCAGTCACGTCTGGTACATGCTCTTGCCACCCAGGGCTTGGTGAGGTTAAAGGAGGGACAGCACAGGCTTCAAGCCAGGACCCGCTCCGGCAATAGGCTCGTGGCTCAGGCGCCTCGAGAAACAAACATCCTCCAGCAATGGTGAGCTGCATTCCTCCAGGCCAGCTGCCACGGGAAGCTGGGAGCGGGAAGGTGAAGTCTTCCTGTGCTGCCTCGGGCTCAGTCCCCAGTCAGCCAAGAGCCCCAGCTATGTGAAAAAAACCAGTATTTTCTCGAAAATTCTAAAGTCTCCCAATCAGCTTTGTCCCTATTTCAGTTATAAGATCCGAAACAGGATGCGTCTGTAGCGATCAGAGGTTTGTGGAGGGCTGTTTACTTGAGCCCTGGAACAGACACATCTTCCCAGTACCTATGGAGCTCCTGTGGCGGGCAGGGCGGCTGTGAGCGCTGCCGAGCTGGGCGGTAGGAGAGAGGCGTCAACAGAGGGCTAAGACTGTGGGGCCAAACACATCACAGCAGAGGAGGACCGCGGGAACTAAGGCCTCAGAATGAAAGTTCAGGGGGTCCGCAGCTCAAGGAACTGCTCAGTGTAGCTCAAGGAAAGAACAAAGGGGCGACAGCAGGTGAGGGGGCGTTAACTAGCAAGGTTACCTGTGAAGTGCTTCCTAACCAGGCAAGCAGTAGGGAGCTTACTGTGGGGGCAGGGAGCTAATGGGCTGTTTGAAGAGGGCAGGGATGAGACTAGATTTACATTTAAGAAGTTAGTGTGGTTTCTCTAAGCTTGACCAAAGTAAATTAATTGGAGTGTACAAATTATTCACATAACGTGCATGATATATCTACATTAAATAATACAATTCAGTGGCTCCTAGCTTTTCTTTTTTTCCCCTCTCTCTCTTTCTCTGAGACAAGATCTCACTATACGGTAGAGGCTAGCCTTGTACTATTTACCCAAGATTGGCCTCAAACTTGTTGCAATCCTCCTGCCTCAGCCTCCTGAGTACTGAGCAGGTGTTGCCACCATGCCTGGCTCTTTGTTTTTATTTTCAACCTCTATTTGTTTTAGTTTTTCAATTCTATACAACAAATACAAGCATCCATGGCGACAGTATTTTCCAATGCTGGCCATGTCTTTATCCCACACCCCACACATTCATGCTGCAATGTGACACGGAGAGTATTGCTCTGAGATGTTAGGGCAGTGTTCCCTCCCTTTGAACCTGGTAGGCCTGTGCAGCCGTCTTGACAATAAATGTGACCTCTGAGAGCAGGTCATCACCTCTGTCCATCATGTCCTTCTCCTCCCTTTCTCTTTCTCCACTCACATGACTTTATCCCTGGCCTTCAAGCCTGCCCCACTGACACCCAGGAGAACAGAGACAAATGGTTTCTGCAAAACCATGAGCAAAGTAAATGTCATAGTATAACCCACTAAATTTAGGTTTGACTTGTTACAACAGATAGTCATTAACCTTGACCCAGGCTTTAGCATTTAGCCAGCATGGGGTCATACAATTGAAATCTCAGCTACTTGGGAGACTGAGGCAAGAAAATTGCAAGTTTGAGCTAAACCTGAGCAACTTGGAAAGACATTGTCTCAAACTACAATATAAAAGGGGATGGGGATGTAGCTCAATAGCAGTGCTTGCCTAGCATGCATGAAGCCTTTGGTTTTATTATTTTATTTTATTTTTTAGGTTTTTTGAGACAGGGTCTCGCTTTGTAGTTCAGGCTGGCCCTGAGCTCAACCTCGAACTCATATCACAGCAATCCTCCTGCCTCATTCTCTCGAGTGCTGGGATTATAGGCATGAGCTACCACGCCTGGCACTGTGGTATGTGATACTGATTGGGGCTGGCTGTGAGTCTCCATGCCCAGTATTATATGTAGTTAACTGGGGAATCGAACCTGGGTCCTTGCATTTGCAAGACAGGCGCCAGAACCACTGAGCTAAATCCCCGGCCCGAAGCCTTTGGTTTTAATCTCTACCAACACTGGACAGTCAAACAACAGATTTTATGTAGCTAATTTCAAGTATGTTATTGTGCAACCCCTTTTATTTTCTAATGCTTATAGAATTTTTGTTTTGAGACAGGGTCTTTCTTTTTTGTTCAGGCTGGCTCTGAACTCACTATATAGCCCAGATTAACCTTGAGCTCTCAGCAATGCTCCTGCCTCTGCTTCCTGAGGCCAGGATCACAGATGTGAGCCACTACACCCATCTTCTTTTATTTTTTTAGTTTTTTTGAAACAGGGTCTGCTTATAAGATCAGGCTGGTCCTGAACTCAGCTTTGAACTCAGCAATCTTTCTGCTCTGCCTCAGAGTGCTGGGATTATAGGCATGAGCCACTATGCCTGGCACTGTGGTATGTGGTACTGATTGCTGGTGAGCATGAATTACCATGCCCGGCATTGTTGTTTGTGGTTAGTGGGATCAAACCTAGAACTGTTTAGGCACAGAACTGCTGAGCTAAATCCCCAGCCCAATGCTTATAAAGTTTTAATACTCACACTAGCTCTGTGTGGAGAGAAACAGAACTACATGCAGGGCCCCACCTGTGAGATGGCTGCAGTTGTCTAAGAAAGAGGCAATCTCTACTTGAGGACTTCAGTGATCACTTAGGATATAGAGTGTTCAAGAAAAACATCACTTGCACCCTAACAGTGAGCCCATTGGGAGCCCCTCAGATACCTGAGGTCCCAAGTCAACCAGGTATTGTACAGCCAGCATGTGGACAGTGGGGTGTGAACCGCTTCAACTCTGGAAAAAATACAGTAATGACTATTACCCAATCAGGGGAGAAGAAATCCACAAAACTGTTTAAAGATGTAAAGGTTACATGTGGGTTACTGCCTCAGTTTAGAGTAGCTGGATACCCTTCCAGACACGGGGGTCTGCCCTCACAAATACCCTGTTGACCAGCGCTTCAGCTCTGCCTTCTCCCCTATCCTCACCCTAGAGCCGTATATCCTGTGTTCTGAAGTAAAGTTGTTCTCCTTCGACATCGACTTCTCTCTTCCTATTGACTGAACCCACTTTCATAAAAGTCATTCTTTAGGGCTTGAGAGGTAGTTCAGTGGTAGAGCCATTGCTAGAGCATTTGAAGCCGTTTTCAATCCCACTACAGGAAAAGAGTTCAACTATGAGAAAAGCAGGAAAAGAGGAAGGAAAATAGGAGAGGGATGGTAGGGATGGTGTAGGTACACCCATATACACAGGGTTCTTGAATCTTACGTCTTTTTTTTTTTTTTTTTTTTAGACAAGGTCTCACTATGTAGCCCTGGCTGGCCTCAAACTCACAACAGTCCTGATCCTCCTGCCTCTACCTCCAGAATGCTGGGATTACCACACCCAGCAAGAACTTTTTTTTTTAGACAGTCTTACTATGTAGTTCTGGCTGGCCTCAACTTCACAGCGATCCTTCTGTTTTAGCTGCCCAAGTGCTGGGATTACAGACACGTACCACCACGCCACCTGGCAAGGAGAACTTCCTAATATAGTGGAGAGGACTGCCATATAAAGATCATGAGTTTCCATTGCAGGGGTTAAGCAGGCATCACAGTTGTAAAGGGAATCCTTACGTTAGGTAGAAAGCTGAATCAGATTACTGCTAAAGTCCTTTGTAGTTACAAAAGTTTGTGGTTAAAAAAGTGATCAAGATGTGTTATGGTCATGTACCAAATTCCCACAAGAATGAAACATTATGGACTGCAAACATACACTAATAAAAAGAGGATGGGCCCCAGCACTTGGGATGCTGCGGCAGGAAGATCATCACAAGTTTGAGGACAGCTGGGCTATGTGGTGAGGTCAAGGTCAGCCTGAACTACACATCGAGACCCTGTCTCAAAAAAATCAAAAACAGCCGGGCATGGTGGCTCATGCCTGTCAAAAAACCTAAAAAAAAAAAAATCAAAAACAAACAAACAAAACCTAAAAAGATCGACGCCTGAGGTTGTGAGGTGTCCTCAGGGTGTGGGAGGAGAGCACTGGAGCACTCCTTTCCCTGCCTGGATGGTGTTATCCTTTTTCCACAATAGCAGTCAGGGGCAGAGCCTCCAAATGTCCTCAGTTCTTCCCGACAGACTTGCGCTGGAAAGATGGCAGAAAATCTCTTTTTTTTTTTTTTTTTTGAGACAGGGTCTCGCTTTGTGGTTCAGGCTGGCCCTGAGCTCAGGCTCAAACTCACATCACAGCCATCCTCCTGCCTCTGCCTCCCGAGTGCTGGGATTACAGGCATGAGCCACCATGCCCGGCACTGTGATATGTGGTACTGGTTGCTGCTGGGTTGAGTCTCCACGCCCAGTATTGTTATGTGGTTACCGGGGAATCGAACCCGGGCCCTTGCGCTTGCAAGACAGGCACCGGAACCAATGAGCTAACTCCTCGGCCTTGCACAAAATCTCTTGTGCCATCTTCCAATCTCTAAATGCGTCTCATGAGACCAGGACTTGGATGGAGGTAGTTTACTTTAGCAGGTGGGTAGGAGCAAGGAGAGCGTGTGTGACCTGCTCTGGGCAATCGGGGCTCAGACCCACTCAGGTCACTCTGAGACACCAAATGTCACAGCAGCCCAGAATTTCTGCAGTGATGACAGGAAGCTCTGCATGTAATTGCTCTGATGCCCATTTCTCATTGGTCAAAGTCTATCCTTAGGAGTGTGGCATCCTTGCCACTTCCAGGGTGTCCTACAGGGGATGGGAAAAAAAGAGGCAGGAACTGTGAGCAGACCCTGAAGAGTCCACTGTGGCTACAGTGTGGACAGAGGATGCGGAGGGTCCCTTCAACACCCAGTCCAGGAGCCACCTTCTGGGACAGTGTGGGACCTTTGGTCTTCACGTTCCAGCCTCTGAGGCCCAGTGTGAGAGGCTGGCCTGGAGGAGCCTACTGTGGGTGCCCACCCAGAGCACTCTTGGGATCACATCTCCCTTCTTGGCCCAGTTACCCACTGTGCTGTCTATGTTGAGGTCTCCAGGCAGTGGGCACTCCAGGCTGGCATGAGTTCAACTTACTGTCTACAGTGTGACCTTGGTAACCTTAGGGGCACTGACTCTCCTGTGCCTTCTGCACTATAATCTGGCAAGAGCTGGATGGGCCCCAGAGTTTCCTGTGCTGATGGGCTAATTATTTTCTAAGAGCAAAATACAGCCAAGGATTCAAGGAGTCTGAGAGATTTCAGGGAAGTTTCAAAGGTGAGAACTCATGGCACTAATGTTGGAGGCAGGAATTCTGTCCAGGCCCGAGAAGTGTCAAGTGGGTCCAGCATGCCTCTTGCTTCCACTCTGGTCTGCCTTGGTCAGAGCTGGGAATGCTACTGCCTTCCTCTCTCCTGTAACCCCACACTCTCGGCTGCTGCTCTCTCCTCCCCAGCTGTCTCTTCCTTTCATGTTAATTATCTCTAGAGCTCCCTGAGATTCACATTCTTTACTTCCTAAATTTTTCTTCTCTCTTAAAAAAAAATGATCCCAGCTCCAGGGCCAGGGATTTAGCTCAGTGGCTCCACACCTACCTGACAAATGCAAGGTCCAGTACCAAAAAACCCCAAACCCCACAGTAAATGATCCCACCTCAGGATCCTGATGCCCATTTCTCCTCCTGGGAAAGATGAGGCTTAGTGTAGGTATTTATGATAAATTTAGGGAAAGGAGGGTGCGTGTGATTCCCTCACACCCCCTGGCCTCTGCCTTTCCTCACATCCTCCTTCGTGATCCTCCATGTTATTCTTTCACTTGAGTTCTCTCCCTGGGCTGTCACGGGTCCCCTGTGCGTCCCTTTGCCCCTTTTCGTATTACCACCTCACAGTCCATGCTTTATTCGCCCCCTCAGCCCTGTCACTACCCACTTTCTTGGCTCGTCACGTTCTCGGGGCCCTGCATGACTTTGCCCCTGGATCTCTGGTTTCTCCCATCTCTGTCTGTCTGTGTTCCCAGAGGCCCTGAAAGTCCTGGAAGGAGTGCTTCTCTGAGTGTGGAGCCTGGGACTTCACCCACAGTGCAGGGCAGAAATGGCTGAGGACATTTTCAGCACCACGGTTGTCATAGTAACAGGCAAGCAGGGGTTGAGTTCCGCTTTGGGCTTGACCTTTCCGTGGGTGTCAGCAGGAGTTGGGGAGAAACACCAACTGCTTCCCTGTGACCCTGCACTCTGGGCTCTGGGCAGGGCTGAGGGGCGGGAGGGAGGGGGAACCGGGGCAGTGGTCAAGAGAGTGAAGAGGAGAGGCTGGTTTAACCTGAGAGTGGGAAGCTGGCAAGTCCCGCTCCTGCCCAGGTCTGAGCTGCAGACTCTGTCACCAACTGACTGGAGGAGGCAAGGGCATCCCTCCCGTGGGCACCGCGGCTCTCGCCTTACCAGCTGTAGCTCTGCCGTGTGGGTATTGAAGGCCAGCTCCCCACACTCAGAGCTCCCCCAGACTCCTTCAGATCAAATGTCACTTTTTCCTTATTGCAAAACCTTTTATGGCTGGGAGGAAAATATGCTAAAATAACAAGGTCCAACTAATTCGTTTAAAAATAGAAGTATTATAAATGCAGAAGTCCAAAGAAGGACACTCAAAATAAAAAGCATTCCAATCCTGCCCCCAGACATCAAGTCTCCTGTCCAGTTCTTCCTCGTGTCTGCCAGTCAGGGAGGTAGACAGGCCTGGGCCTGGGCATCGCTTCTCTGACAAGGCCCAAGAAAGAAGCTCCACTGCCTGTTAACTGAGTGCAGAGGGGCTGGATCTGAGGAGAGACAAAGGGCACGGGTTAGCCCCAGGGAGGCCACTGCTCACCTAGGAATCCATTTCCAGAGATCACATGCTTTTTGGAACGCACTGCTATGGAAATAAGACCACAGAATCAGAATGGAAAATAGGCTGGTGGGTTCTGAAAATCTGCATTGAGGGGAGATAGGAAGGGCGCACTCACCAGCTAAGGGAGTGATAGTGCACCAGCAGTACAGACTTTGTTTCATTCAGGACAGGAACCCCAGATCCTCTTGCGAACAGCAGCTTTGTGCCATTCAACAGAGGAAGAGGATCACTGCCAAGGTGAGGGCAACAGTGCCCGTGTGCACACTTCAAAGGAGCAATATGAAATGAGAGTGCGATGTGGATTTGAAAGCAGCCCCTACTGAAGATCCAGCCTTTGGAGGCTCCGACTTTCTCTGATTCACGAATTATGTGCTACGGGTCCTTGGAAGCTGCTGGTCATCACCCTCTAGTTCTGCCCTTATAGAACCCTCCTGCCTCTTCCTTGGGTCCTGGGACTCTCCAGGCACCTATGTCCTGGGAAATAATGCCTGGAGGTGGGGAGGGTGTTTGTACTTTGACACCCCAGTCCCTGGGCCTCAGGACACACGTACTGCCCCGTTCATCTCTCCTGGCTGTGGCCACCTCCCTGAAGAAGTGGGCTTGACCCAGTGTTTCCTTACCTATTCCTGTTCCACCTGAGTTCCTGCCCCAGACTTTGCCTTTTTTGTCAGGCCCTTAATTCAACTCCGATCCCTCTCGCTGGCTCAGCACCGGGGGCCGGGACAGCGCCCTAGATAAAGTTGAGGACCTCTGGGGGCCCTTGATGGGCGGAGCAGGATATGCAGATTTTCCTGGCAACTGCTCCTGCCAGGCCTGGGGCTCTGAAGGCGGCACTAGAACCCCCATCCCTCTCCATTCATGCTCTGGCTCAGGCCCTGTCAAGTCTGGCCGGCATGGCTGGTGGGGTGTGGTGTGCTCCTGTCCTTCCAAGATCACAGCTTTGTCCCTCACTGGGGTGTCTTCTGTGGTTGTTTCCCCAACCCATGGCTTTCCCAAGCATCTCACTGTACTAAGAGAGGCCAGAGAGTGGACTCTGAGTGGAAAGGGAGGGCCTGGGGTATCTCTCCTGTCTCCCACTTCCCTACCAGCCGCTGCGGCTGTGCTGTGCTGTGGAGCCGAGCAGACTTAATTACCACTCAGTCTTGCTCATCAGTGGCTGTGGAAGCCCCAGGTAGGAAGGAAGCCTCCATTGCGGTGGAGCCACAGGCCCCTGGGTGCCCCCGTAAGCCCCCGGTCTGATGGTTTGGGGCTTGGGACTTGGGGTCTCTGGACCACAGAAGGTGAAGAGCTGGAGAGTAAGGGGAAGGCAAGGCCCCTGTGGGCTCCGGTTGAGTGCACAGCATTCTCAGGACAGCATGTGACAGGACACACGAAGCCCTCTGTGATCCTGGATGAGCCAATGCATGAATAAACCAAATGCACTGATGTGCAGCACACGGATAACTTGCCTGCCTTTGCAGGGGCTTAAGCAAGGAGGCTGGAGTGCTGTTCAGTCTGCTCTTTTTGTTTGTTTTCTGCGGTGAAATGTACCGAAGAGCTAGGAAGCACTAGAAGACAGAATGTGAGGGGACTGAGGAGAGGAAAAGGGAGGCCGGAAATAAACCCACAGGTTGGATTTCAGGATCTAAAAAAGCCCCTCACAAATATCAACTTATGAACACCATAGAAGATCAAATGAGATAATGCACATGAAGGCACCTTTTGAACTGTAAAGGGCTTTAGAAAAGTAAGGTACTGTTCTGTACTATTTCTGCTCAATGCAGACCATAAAACAGATGCTCTGGAGATTTATGATAATGGCTCATCACCCACAAGGTTCTCGCACAATTGGGGCAGTTGCATTCAATTAGCCATCGCCTCTCCTGTGGACTCTGGGGGAAGCTTTCTAAGTGGCCTCTCCACCTCCGCCTTCTCCCCACTTCCATTCATCTGCATGGCGCTGCCCTGTTCCTCTTCCTGATGCTCAGTTCTGATCAAACACCCATGATGTTTCCCTTGCTGCCTGCACAGAGCCTGGGGTCCCTGCAGTCACAGCCAGGAGCGCTCAGAGCCTGGGCTCTCCCAACCTGATTTCCCTCTGTCCATCCTCGCAGATGTGGGCTCAGGAAGGTCAAGTCACTTACCAAGGATCACACAGACCCCAAGTGACAGACAACAATGCCCCTCGTGCCTGGACCATCTTTCTTTCTGTCACTTTTTCATGTGATGTTGCAAAAAATCAAATATTTATGCCCTCCTCCCCATTCATGTTGAGACACTAATCCCAATATGATGGCACTTAGAGGTAAATACTTTGTGGAGGAAATGCATGAGAATCAATCCTTTTGAAGGATTGGAGCCTTTCTAAGAAGAGGCCAAAGAACCCCCAGCTTTCTCCTGACCCCATGAGGATACAATAGACACTGACAGTGGGAATCCCACAGAGAGCCTTCCCATCCCCCACCCACAGCCACCCCAGCCCTGCACTTCCAGCCACCAGGCCTGGGAGAAACAAAACCAGTTTCAGGCATTTTGTTTTCACAGCCCAAATGGACCAAGACAGACAAACGCATCTGTTCCAGAGATCTTTTCTTCTTTGGAGAAATTTCTCCAGGATAAATTCCCAGGCTATCCTGAGTGAGAGTATCTGCTCTTCTAGTGTGGTTTGTAGTAACTTTGTGAACTGGCATATT
>PVIR01023943.1:0-19089 GCA_004026965.1 Petromus typicus
TATGTAAAGTTTTAGAATCATATATGGTAGTTCTGCCCTTCATACCAACCTATTCTCCTATTCCTAACAATATCAGTTGTCAACCATTCTACTCTTTGTCCAACTAGTATTCAACAGTTTTGCTTCTGTTTGTGTATTTTTGAAAAATAAGGTTCTCAGGCTGGGGATTTGGCTGAGTGGTTCCGCGCCTATCTTGCAAGCGCAGGGGTCCGGGTTCGATCCCCAGAAACCACATACCATACTGTAATCCCAGCACTCGGGAGGCAGAGGCAGGAGGATTGCTGTGATGATAGTTTGAGGCTGAGCTCAGGGCCAGCCTCAACTACAATGTGAGACCCTGTCTCAAAAAAAAAAAAAAAAAGAGAGAAAAATAAAAGTGTTCTGGTCATGCATATTTGTTCTTTTAAGAATTTATGGGATGGGCCAAGGATTTAGCTCAGTGGTTCTGGCATCTGCCTGGCAAGCTATGCTTGGCAAGCCCAAGGTCCCAAGTTCTTTACTGAGAAACCACATACCACAATGCTGGTGTGGTGGCTCACGCTTGTAAGCACAGCACTTGGGAGGCAAAGGCAGGAGGACTGCTGTGAGTTCAAGGCTGGCCTAGGCTGCATAGTGAGTTTGGGGCCAGTCTGAACTACAAAGCCAGACCATGTCTCAAAAAAAAAAAAAAAGAATTGTAGGGATGGGGATGTAGCTCAGTGATACCTCCCTTGGCTGTCCGTCACAAGGTCCTGAGTTCAATCCCCAATACCAAAACAAATTATAAAATTGTAATTGTGCTTTACTTATTTTTCCTTTCTACTTTTTTTTCAGGGGTGGGGTTTGCTAAGGATTTAATCCAGGTCCTCACGCATGCTAGGCATAAATACTACCACAGAAATACACTTTCACTTTTTTCTTACTATTTTATAAAATTCATATTATTTGTGTTATATATATTTTCACTCAGTCCATCATGTGTTGTTGGAGATTAAACTAATGGCATGCTAACCAAGTACTCTACACTCTACTACTATGCTCAGGATTTAACGTTCAGTGGTTCTGGACCTGCCTCCCAAGTGCAAGGTCCTAAGTTCAATCTACTTACAAAAAAAAACCCCTACTATTCAGTTATGAATCAGCCCCATTTGTTTTTTAACCATGGATTTCTGTAGTATAAAAATTATTACTTAAATCAGGCATTTTTTTAGTTTGTGCTTTCAGGCTTTTGCATCATCCTTGTAAGATATTTCTCACTGCAGAATTCACTAACATTCACCTGTATTTTTTCTGGAGTTAGGAAAAGTTAATTTCTATATGCATGTTTATGAGACTTCTGGTTCAAGTTTATTTCCAAATACATACAGATCAGTTTAGTCACAGAGAGTACTTTATCTTTTCCATACAAACATGTACACTAACACCTTTATCAAAAAGTCAATCTCACACATATATGAAAGTACTTTCAGGACTATGTTTCAGTGGTTATCTTATGATTACACCATACACTTAAATTCTTTTAACTTCATGGTATGCTCTACTCCCTGATAAGCAAATTTTCCAAAATTTCTTTAGTATTATTACACATGACTAGGTTAATATGAGACTAGTTTTTAGGGTTATAACATTTCTGAAACGTTGTTTGTGATGGTACACTGATCTATTTAGAAATAAGTGACAGTTATATTTTGTTGCATCTGCCTATCCAAGAAACATATGTATGACTTTTTATTAAAAAAAATCACTCTAAGTATGCTTCATCTAAGTTATACAGATTTACTGATAAACATTACTAATCACATATTATGTTACTATGAATGAGATTTAAAATAGCAGTTAACATTTATTGAGCACTTATTGTATGCCAGGCACAATGCTAAATATATTTTATGATTCATCTCATTTAATCCATCAATTCTATCCCTCATTTTATAGATAAGAAAACTGAGACAAAAATAGGTGACTCGCCAAATGCCACACAGCTAAGAGAACAGAGATTTGAATCAGGCAGTCTGGCTCTGAGAACAATGCCTTCTAGTAAGTACTCTTAACTAGGCCATCTTACTTGCGGTTTTTCAAAGTACTTAAAGGATTCTACTTCCAACATGATTTAGCATTTGGGGAAAAAAACATCAATCAAAAGTGGGAGTTTGTAACTGTTTTGTGCTCATCCTTCTAAGCAGTCCATACCTTCCCATCAAGAATAGTCTCCCATGTTGCTCTTTTCTTGCTTATTGGACATTCTTCCATTTCCTGCATGGCTACTTCATATTCCCCATCTAAAAGCTGTAAGCGCCTGTTAGACAAACACATACACTTTAAAGTAACCTATGTATTAATGTAAGTACACAAATTCTACATTTTTAGATTTACACTATAAAGCATTTATTAAATTTATAGACTACCTTGCATACCCAACAGGATTTTAAAATATAGCTACACTCCAGCTCTAAGAAAAAAAAAAAGGAATTTTAGTGATATGCACTTCTGTGTAACTAGATGAATTCTTTCAATACTGTAGCTGCTCAGATATAATTTTAAACATTTAAAATACAATACACCTCAGGTTTTAAAACTTCCAATTTTTGAACATGTACGTATAAAGCATGTGGCGCAAGCTTTCTAGTTTTAAATATAGGACAAACAGCGTTACAATATTTGCCTTAGGGAAATCACTTAGAATTATACTCGTTATCTTTAACTACTATAAAGGTTTGAACTAGAATTCTTTCCTTTTATACTGGCCCAGGATTCTAATTAATGATTATGACAAATCTGATAACAATAGAAACCTACAGGCACCTGGCACATATAGGTGCTCAATAAATACATCGTAGATGAATGAAAAGATGCAATACTGGTCGAATCAAAGAATTGGTTAAATCATATTTATATGCTTTATATATGTACATGAAAGTATATATGTATATATGTAAGTAGTTTATATATGTAAATATTGTTTCCATACCTTTAAACACTACTAGCTACTACTGCTCTATGTGCTACTCTACCACACTCAATAATTCATTATTATTCATAATGAGAATCTGAGATAGCAGAGGAGGTAGCTGAGTGGTACAGTGCTTGCCCAGCACTGTAGGGGGGAGGGAAAGAAAAGATAGAGGGCTGGGGAGGTAGCTCAGTGGTTCTGGCACCTGCCTCACAAGTACAAGGTCCCAAGTTTGATCACAGGTACCAAAAAAGGAAAAGAAATCTTACTAGGTTATCGTGGTTAAAAAATATTGAGTACTTAATATCTACATTACAGACCTTCTATGGTCTAACCCTTCCAACACTTTTATGATCTACTGCTATGCCATTTCCAGATGAGAAAACCAAGGCACAAAAACATTAAGTGTGCTTAGGATCATACAGGTAAGTAGCCAGATCTAGTAAATAAATCCAGTTATTACTGAAACTCTAACCAAAGAGTTTTGACACTTCAGAATGTTTATCTTTTCCCTATCCTATACTATTTGGATTTAAATGTTTCCATAGAGTATCAACAACGCAATTCATTTTTCTTAAAAAAAAACCCCCTAATTTTAAAAAATTTATCAGAATAGGCAAATATAGCCATATACTTCCAACTTAAGTTCCATCCTTTGTAATTTTATATGGCTACATAATATTTCATTGTTGTACATTCATAGCTACAATCCCATGCACTCTCCTACCTGTAATGTATGAGGAGGCCTTGTCCCCCCACAGCCTCATGAACAGTGCTTTATCATGCTTTTTGATCTGTCCATCTGATAAGTGAAAAAATGACATCTCAGTGTATTTTAAATTCAGATGTCTCATCTTTCCAATAGTTTAAGAACCATATATATTTTTTCAATAAACTTTTGATTGTATTGTTTATTTTTGCTCTTGGGTTATAACTTCTCAAAATTTTTGTAGCATTACCTGGGATTGAACCCAGGGCTTTATGCATGACAAAAAGTTGTCCACCACTGAGCCATGTCCTCAGCCTTTTCTTTTTCAATTTTAAGAAAGGGATTACATTCCTCAGGCTTCCTTTCACCTTGCAATCCTCCCACCGCAGCCTCAAGTTATCAGGATAACAAGTGTGTGTCACTGTGTGCAATGGTTTATATTCTTTTTGAATTTTACTATCTTTTGATATTAGGAGCATGAGTTGAGAGTAATTTCCCAATTTGTCCCTGCACACTTTTTTTGCGACAAGTACTCATTCTGTTGGCCATCTGGTTTCTCTGGTCTTGAACTACTAAACTCAAGGGGTCCTCTAAACTCAGTTTCCCAGCAGATGGGATTTCAGATGTGTGCCACCATACCCCACCGTCATTTCTATTTTCACTTTGGCCAGAATGGCTTTTTGTTTTATTAAGAATTTTTTATTTTTATTTTGCCCAACATTTCATACTTTATTGCTTTTGAATTTTGTTGAATCTTTCAAAAATACTGGTTTAAATCTCCTAAGATTTTAAAAATAACTTTACACATCAAACATCCAAATCATGGCTTATAAATAATATCTCATCACTAAAACATGAGAACTCCTGAAAGAAATCCCAAGCTGAACCTGTTGGCACACGCTTGTAATCTCAGCAGTTGGGAAGGCTAAAGCAGGAGGACTGCTGCAAGTCTAAGGCCAGTTTAGGGCTATGTCAGTTCAAAGTCAGCCTGGACTACATAATAAGATCTTATCTGAACTACACAGTGAGACCGTATCTTAAAAAAAAAAAAGAGGAAAAAGAAGAAATAATTCCAGAGCACAGATATAAAAAGGAGGTCTAGACTATCTTATTATTTCCAAAAAATAAGTACAAAAAGCAGAGAAAGAAAAAAGAATCAAAGAGAATAAGAAATACTTCAAAGGGCTCCTCTTGACTAAATCTAGGATAATCTGAGGATAAAAATACACTAACAACATGATTAAATTGATTAAAAATAGAGTTTACTAACTCGTGGTAAAAAATAAATTAGAATCATCAGTGGATATTAATGGTTGCTGAAATAACTGGGTAAAAAGATACTGGGAGGAGAAGTATAGAAGGATATTCAACAGGTTCATGTATTGCCACAGAAATTATATTAGTTAATGAAATGAAAAGTATTATTAAAATAAGACAGTGCATACCATCTTAACCAAATCACCAAACCTAGTATTATCTTTGGTTCTGTGATGTAGCACATAAAGAACACATCCAATTAGCATCTGTCAAAAATTTTAAACTGAATCTAACCACCAAGAAGTAAAAGGACAAGTCCACATTGAGACATAATGTACAAACAGGGGCTTGAGCTTTAAAAAGCAACAGCAAGGTTTAGTGGCACACACCTATAGTCCTAGGTATCCTGGAGGCAGAGTGAAACAACCACTTAAATTCAAGAGTGTGAACTCATTCTAGCTAACATAACCTTATCAAAACAGGAAGATTGTAAATCCAAGCCTAGTCTGGGTAACTTAGCTAGACTCTGTCTCAAAATAAAAAAATGTTTTAAAAGGAGTAGAATTGCAGCTGAATGTAAAGGCATTGGGATCAATCCCCAGTAGCCCAAAAAACAGAACCAACCAAAACAAAGGTTAGAGAACTATTCCAACTGAAGGAGAATGAACACACTGGATAATTACTAGAGGAAGAGAGGATCACAAAATATAAAGGACATTATTGGGATCAAATGCAGAGACTGTTTTTATTGGATGTTAATTTTCCTAAGTACACACAATATGACAGATGTGTTGAGATTATACAGGAAAATACCCTTTTTCTTTGAAGATATATGCTTAAGTATAAGTGAGAAATGAACTATGAAGTCATCCTTCTAATTAATGTTGCAACATAAAAAGAAAAAAACATACCCTTAAGTAAAGCAAGTGTGGCAAAATGTTAACAGATAAATCCAGGTGAAGGTGTTAAATAGATTTTTGTCCACCATTTTTACAGGTTTGGAAATTTTCAGAAGTAAAAGTTAGGGAAAAATTTAGTTTCTTCTAGGCTTTTTTTTTTTTCATTAAAATAAAACTCATGTATTTTTCATATAAGGAATATATAAACCTACACATGAAGGAAAGATAAAAAAAGAAAATACAATATATCCCCTCTCTAGTTCCCCCAAACAGAAAATTCACCAATAAAAACAAAGTCCAGTATACCTCAATCTATTTGCTTGGACACAGATGTAATCTGAATCTTCTAATTAATTTATATTCCTCTTTCTTCCATTTAAATCTTTGATCTACATTCAAATTACTACTTTAAAAATAGTTGTATTGGTTTCTACTACTAACATTAAGTGACATTAGGTTAAATTTTCTAAGACAAGATAATAGTAGATGGTTTCTACTACTAACATTAAGTGACATTAGGTTAAATTTTCTAAGACAAGATAATAGTAGAAAGTCTATCTCATTATTTTTAATCTTATTTTTATTAAGAGCCATCTGTTTACAAATGATTATAATTATAGCACCAATCTAGTATATTTTTAAAACAGGAGGAATGGCCCAGTTACTTTGTCTGGTTTTTTCTTTTTTTTTTTAGGTTTTTGGAGACAGGGTCTCGCTTTGTGGTTCAGGCTGGCCCTGAGCTCAGCCTCAAACTCACATCACAATCCTCCTGCCTCTGCCTCCCGAGTGCTGGGATTACAGGCGTGAGCCACCACGCCCGGCACTGTGGTATGTGGTACTGGTTTGGTTGCTGCTGGGTGTGGGTCTCCACGCCCAGTATTGTTATGTGGTTACCGGGGAATCGAACCCGGGTCCTTGCGCTTGCGAGACAGGCGCCGGAACCACTGAGCTAACTCCCCGGCCCTGTCTGGTTTTTTCTTATATATGCCTAACAGTCAACTGTTAAAAACTAGTGATCAACATAATAAAAGAGATCATGGCTCATGATAGGTATTATCCTTCAGTTCTGAGGAATAAAAGAACACTGCCATTTGTTTCCTAAATCTTCTTTTACTGATACTAAGGCATTAACTTCCCAAACAAATTACAGAGATGACCTGAGCAGGGCTATTTCTTCTATCCCTGTGCCAAATGCACATATAGCCACAAGATGACGACTATATATAATTTTCTTCCTAAAGCTTAGTAAACACATAGCCCTAAGATTTGAACAGGGCCCATGTCATTCAAGTCTCTGTTCAAATATTAACTCTTTCCAGAGGGTATCTCTATAAACTATGATCATTTATTCTCTTATTTTTCTTCATAACACTCACCACTAAGTGACATTAGTTGGCACTTGTGTGGAATGGTATATATTCTACATTAAAAGTTAAGTTCCACGAAGGCAGACTTTGTTGCTTTTCTACTGCCCACAACAGTGTCTGATAAAGACAGACACTCAGAATACAAACCTGACAAATCTGTCAAGTAGTTCCTTTAGCTTTCTAAAAAAATTCAATATTTGCAAATTTTTCCTCATTCATAACAATAAAAACAGCTAACAAAGAAACAGTATCATCATTATATTCCACTGGAGAATGAAAACACTTCTGGAACACTGTCTTACTTGTTCATCAGTATTACCTGTTTTTATCAAATACTGTCATTTGTGCAACAAATGTCTTTTCCCCATCTTCACGATTTCGTTTTCTTCTGGCTGGAAGTTCTTCATTAACATCTGAATTTAACAAACATGTCTTATCAATCAAATATTCAAATAAAAATGTGCTAATTATGATATATAGTCCCTTACCATAAAACATGATACATTTATACTAAATAAGACACAAATTAGACTAAAGTTACAATACAATGTTCAGACTATTCGTTCCTATTTCTTGTTTTGCTCTATGTCTCCATCCTTTACTGTCTAACACTCATTATCCCTAAATTTTTGTAAATGCTAATTTTTGTTTGGAATGATCTTTGCTAGGAAATTTCCTAAACTATCATTCCCTAAGAACATCAAAGAATACCTAAAAACTCTGAAGATGAACCCTTAAAATGCTTCTCCACTGAACTTCACCTACCTATTACAGCATTATTTATTACAATTATTTATCTCATATTTTTCTTCCTAGGTAGTAAGCCTATGGTATATCTCTGCCACCTATATATCAGTTGAATGATTACCTGACAGTTGAGTTCAGACTTGTTGGAAGACTAGAGGGATAGGGGGATAGATATGTAATAGGTAGGCCAGAGATTTAGCTCAGTAGTTCCAGCATCTGAATGGCAAGTGCAAGGTCCAGAGTTCGATTTCCGGTACCACGTACCCACAGTGTTGAAAGGGATGGCTCATGCCTGTAATCCCAGCACTCAGGAGACTCAGGCAGGAGGACTGCACCTAGTTCCAGACCAACCTGGGCTACATAGTGAGTTCAGGGCCAGCCTGAACTACAAAGTGAGACCCTGTCTAAAAAAACTAAATAACAATTAAAAAAGTAATAAGTGTAAGAAAATGATCATGTTCAGGCTCGATGGAGTGATGTGCACCTGTCGTGTCAACACCAAGAGGCTGAGAGAAGAGGAACAACACTTTAGCCCAGGAGTTAAGAGATATGCCTAAGTGACAAAGCAATGACCCCCCCCTCCAAAAAAAAAGGAAAGAAAACAACACAATTCAGTTTAAGTGCTGAGTAAATAAGTGTTTTCTATAAAATTCTTTGAACTATTTACATTTGAAACTTTTCATGGGAAAATAATGGAAACCAGGTATGGCACAGAGCACCTATAATCCCAGCACTTTAGAAGACTAAAGCAGAAGGATCGTTTCAGTTCAGGAGTTAAGAAGCCAACCTGTGAAACAATGAGATCAAAACTCAAAAATAAACAAACAGGGGCAGAGGATGTAGCTCAGTGGTTCCAATGCCCGCCTTGCAAACCCAAGGACCCAGGTTCTATCCCTGTAGCCATAACCCAAAGACCTGGGTTGTATCCCTGTAACCACATTAAACAATGCTAGGCAAGGTGGCTCATGCCTGTAATCCCAGCACTTGGGAGGCAGGGGTAGGACTGCGGAGTTTGAGGCTGAGTTCAAGACCAGCCTGAACAACAAGCAGAGACCGTGTCTCAAAACAAACACACCCAAACTAAATTATTATAGTTCAATCATTTTCATTGACTACCTTACTCTCCATTAAAATTACTGAATAATATAAATCTAGTAAAATTATTGAAATAAAAATTACCAATATTTTCATTGGTTTCTCCATTAATCATTCCATTAAACTCTCTTCTTCCTGGACGAGTCACTCTAAACAGCAATGAGTAAGACTTCACCATATGGCTGTTACTAGGCTCAAATTCATTACTGGAAACTGCAAGGGATGGGAAATTTCCAGGTTTTGTTTGATTGAGGTCAGGATTCAAAGGCACCTGCTTTTTACCTGTAGGAACTTGCCTTATTGGACAACTCACATCCTGCAAAAGTAGAAAATATTAAATTATATTTACATATAAACAATAATAATTATAGTAACATTTTTCACCCCAGTTATACAGAAATCACAGAATAGGCCATAGTTACCAAATGGTGTATTGTAACAATCATACTTCTGAGCCATGGTGACTGGCACATGATGAGGCACTGTATAATCCCAGAATTCTGGGCAGCTAAAGCAGGAAAATCCAAAATTGAAGCCTTGGCAATTTAGAAAGATCCTTTCTCAAAATAAAAAGTAAAAAAGAACTAGGGATATAACTCAGTGGAAAGGCCCTGGTTCATTCCCCAGAAACATCATTAAAAAAAAAAAATCTGAGGCCAGGGATTTAGCTCAATGGTTCCAGCATCTGCCTACCAAGCACAAGGTCCCAAATTCTATCCCCAGTACTACATATCACAATCCCAGGCATGATCGCTAACATCTGTAATCCTAGTACTTGGGAGGCAGAAGCAGGAAAATTGCTATCAGTTCGAAGCTAGCTTGGGCTACATAATGAGTTCAGGGCCAATATGAACTACAAAGTGAGACCCTTTAAAAAATAAAATCAGAATTCTGATTGCTGTGAACCAAAAATAAAAATAGAGAACAACTATCAAATTAACTGAAGAATATAATGAAAATAATAATACAGTATATATAATATTTGGCTAATGGTTATCTAAAAGTTTTATATTAGAAACATAAAATCAAGAGCAGAATTGTAGTATAGTGCAGAGTGCTCCCTCTCTTATATGAGGCCTGGGTTCAATCTCCAACACCAACAAGACTTTAAAAAAAAAGCAAGGTGCTAGGGATTTTGCTCAGTGGGTCAGGTGCCTGCCTGGCAAGCACAAGGTCAGGACTCTGATTCCTGGTTTAAAAAATAAATAAATAGAAAACAAAAAGAACTAAATATTCTCATGGGCTGGCAATGTAACTCAGAGGATAGAATGCTTGCCTAGCAATTCACAAGCCCCTCGGTTTAACTCCATTACTACACATATGCAAAATTATTTTTCTTAAAATATACATCTAATTTGAATATTTCCCTTTAATTTTCTAATTATAAAACTGAGAAGACTGTAAGAAATGAAAGATATTTCTAACTACAGTCAACATTATGACACAGTAAACCTGTATGTTTAAATCTGTTCAGAGGAATACTGACCACTGGACAATGCAGTATTATATAACTAATTATGCTGTAAGAGCACAGTAGAAAAACAGAGATGCACAAGACCTTTATGAAAAGAGAATATTACAATATTTCATTTTAAATGATACTTATGGGGGCAGAGATTAAGCTCAGCGGTTTCTTGTGCTTAGCAAGCGCAAGATTTCAAGTTTGATCCCCAGTAACCACATACCACATTGCTGGGCATGATGTCTCATGCCTGTAATCCCAGCACTTGGGAGGCAGAGGCAGGATTGCTTGAGTTTGAGGCTGGCCTGGGCTGCAAAGTGAGTCCAGGGCCAGCCCTGAACTACAAAGTGAGAACTTGTCTCAACAAACTAAGAAGAGATTTAGCTCAGTGGTTCTGGCACCTGCCTTGCAAGTGCATGGGCCCTGGTTAGATTCCAGTAACCACATACAACAATGCTGGGTGTGGAGATTCACACCCACCAGTCCACCAGCAATCAGAACCACATACCACAGTGCTGCGCATAATGGCTCACGCCTGTAATCCCAGCACTCTCTGAGTTTAAGGCTCAGCTCAGGGCTAACCTGAACTACAAAAGCAAGACCCTGTCTCAAAAAAAACAAAAAGAAATAAAAAATAAATGTACATTTATGGTCTAAATAATTTCAATCCAAGGAAAAATTACACCAGAATCATAAATCTCTACAAGAAATGTCTCTGAACTCTTACATACATACTATATACTACTAGGAGTTGGGGCTGTGTGTATATCCTTCCATGAAAACATTTACTTCTTTGTTTTTAAAACAGAAAGGAGGATCATATGTTCTTTTTTTTTTGAGACAGAGTCTCACTTTGTAGTTCAGCCTGGCCCTGAGTTCAACCTCAAACTCACAACCCTCCTGCCTCTGCCTCCCGAGTGCTGTGATTAGAAGTATGAGGCACCACGCCTGGCACTGTGGTATGTGGTGCTGATTATTGATAGTCATGAGTCACGAATGCCCAGCATTGTTGCATGAACACAGGACCCTACGCAAGGAAGGCAGGCGCCACAACCATTGTGCTAAATCCCTGGCCCCTCATATTCATTATTTTTCTCTACGACCTTTTGAAAAATTTTCATCTCACTCTTTGTCATACATTGTATGGGGGTTAGGAGTGGATGGAAGTGAGAGGACAGAACAGTATTTCAATACTTTGGGACATCTTTTATTTTTTTATTTATGTATAAACAAATATAAGTATGTATGTATTGACTAACTGAGACAGGGTATTGCTAAGTAGTTCAGGGACTCGAATTCACTCTGAAGCCCAAGCTGGTCTCAAACTTGAAGTTCTCTGCGTCAGCCTCTCAAGTCCTAGGACTGTAGGTGACTGCAACCACATTTAGTTCACAGTAACTTTAAAATGTAGTTACCCTGCTTGCTGCCTATCATTTTGTCCACTGCCTACAGATTCTCTAGCAGTTTCCAAGCCATTTATCACTTTAATAAAACATTTGGAAAAGATTAACATAGGACCATCTTTATAGAGAAGATCTTGTGTTTTTTTTAAGATTAAAAAAAAGATTCAAGGATTTGAAGCTACTTAAAACTACATCTTGATTTTGGTGGGTTGCCCAGAAAACAACTATTACGACACTTCTTTCTATGCTGAAATAATTCATATTCTAAATAAGAATTTGTAGCAGTAAATTATTAACACAATGGCTGATAGTAAAATTGATAACACAAATGAGTAGTATTAAAAAAAGAGATAATCCTTTTGGGAAGCCTTTCTTTTAGCCCTTATCTACTAAATATTAGTACTTAAGGCCATGATAGCAAACCTTTTACAGCTTTCATTAATGATATAAATAGCCTGCTGCAGCATGCATGCCATTGGTTCACCACTAACCCAAAGAATAAGCTAAGGGGCTCAGAGGTTCTAGCACCTGCCTTGCAAGTACAAGGGCCTGGGTTTGATCCCTGGTAACCACATACAACAATGCTGGGAGTGGTAACTTATGACGACCAGTAATCAGAACCACATTACCACAGTGCTGGGCATGGAGGCTCAGGCCTGTAATCCCAGCATTCGAGAGGCAGAGGCAGGAGGATTGCTCTAAGTTCAAGGCTGAGCTCAGAGCCAGACTGAACTACAAAAGCAAGACCCTGTTCTCAAAAAAAAAAAAAGCTAAGAGACTGAGATGACAGAAAAGGAACTGAATTCATTTCATAAATACAACTGTTTCTTCCCTTTTAGACTCCAATAAACAAAGTTTTGTAAACTTCTAATCAGGCTAGAAAGAACACAAACAGGAAAGATTGGCAAGAGGATACAGTATTAAAATTCAGCCATGGACATATATGTTATAAAGTTTAAAAACTGCCTTTCAAGAGGGTGTAGTGACATGTGCCTACACTCTTAGCATTTTGGAGGCTGAGGCAGGAGGATTGCCATAAATTTGAGATCAGCCTGAGCTACAATAGTAAGTTCAAAGCCTGCCTGAACTACATAGCAAGATCCTGCCTCAAACAAAAACAAAACCCTTAAATTGGTCAGAAGTGGTGACACATTCCTATAATCTCAGCACTCTGAGACAGCAAGCCTGAGCCTCACCCTGGATATTTGTGATTTAAAAAGTAAGGAGCAATGAATTGTATAAATGATAAACTACAAACTGAAAGTAATGGCACACACCTGTAATTCCACCACCCTGGGAAGCTAAGACAAAGGGGTGGAAAGTTCAGTTACATGTGAAGAATTCAGCAAGCTTCTGCCTCAAAATAAAAATTCTAAAAAGGGGTGAGGATATTACTCAGTGCAAAGGCTCTTCATTCAGTCTGCAGTATAGTAACAATAAAAAAAGACTTTAATATCCAAATATATAATATGACCAACATGTTAAATATAGAAAATTATTTGACCTAATCTATCAGCATTTTATACATTACCTTTCTTTTTTTGTGGCAAACTTTGACAAGCAGGACTTCCAGGGTAACAGAATTTTGTTCATTTTCTGAGTTTTGTGATGGCTTATCTAAATAGAAAATCAGTATCTTAAAAAGTTCATTTTATAAACTATAGAGAAACAGATTATTTAAGTCTAAAGATGTGAAACAATAAAGACTTTTTTTATAAAACACATCAGAAGTTTATTCACTTTTCTCCCCTTATCTTTTCCAAACTTAAAGCAGATTCTTTAAGCTTTTTTATATAGTGATTTAAACTAATATAAACCAAAATTGGTTTTTCATTACCTGATATTTTGATCTGATTAAGATGGCTCAATTTATAGTCAGGAAACACGTATTTATTTGAAGAATTTAATACTTCTGATAAAAAAATGAGCTGTTATTGAAAATAATTTTGAAGCCAAATAAAATAAAGCTAAATGGAAAAGCAGTCGCCTATGCTTGAGGTCCTGGACTCCCACCCCTTGCTCCCTAAAAAACCTCTAAACCAAATAATGCTGATTAACAGTTAGATCTTGGAAGGAAGCATGAATGATACTGTCTAGGGAAAGCAACCCAGCACAAAATAGCTATCTTTCATTTGTAGTCCTTCTTCTGTATCTATTAGGAAACTTTTTAAAGATAAATTTAAGCTGCATTAGTTACTAGAATATATGATTATGAATGCACAGTTACTAAACTTAAAAGTTCTTAATTTGACTACAACTTGTGACCAAAGGGGTTAAAAGGATTTTTTAAAATATTAAATATTATAAAAGGGGGAGAAAAAAACTATTTTTTTTGGCCCTTTCCCCAAAGTCTCAATGGAAGAGCGAAAATCTAGATATTATTTACTAGGTTAGAGAATACATTCCCTTCTAAAAAATCTAGATATTTTAGTACTGCATACCCCAGCCTATATTTTCTACATCAATAAATTAACAACAGCTTCATAAATTAAGGTTCCAGAGTATTCCTCTATAATTTACCTGTCTTTAAGGTCCCAAATAATAATTCAAATCCTAAATAATTTAATCCTAAATATTTAACTGCTTAATCTACCAACATACACAAAATATTCTTCAGAAAGTCCCCACACTTTCTAGTACTGGGAACAAAATCAAGGGCCTTTCCACTGATGTAATTAAACTCTCCAAACCATTTTTACTTTTTACTTTCAGAAAATATCTCAGTAAGTTGCTAATTTGCCTGGGGTAGGCTTAAATTTGGGATCCCAGTCCTGGCAACACACTGAGTTCTTTTCTCAAAAAAAAAAAAAAAAAAAAAAAAAAGCCAGACATGAGAACTGTGTCAAGTTCAAATATGACGCCAGCCTGGGCTTCATAGTGATTCAAGGCCAGTTTGAACTACATAATGAGACCTTATCTCAAATAAAAAATAAACAGAAAGGGTGTAATACAGCTCAGCGTGAAGCCTTGGATTCTATGTCCCATTACTGAAAGGAAAACAAAACAATTTTATATATATACCTAACTATGTCTGAATTAGACTCTTTGGAAGTTTTAAGCAGGATAAAAAAAAAAAGCCAATATTAAAATGAAATAATAGCAGGGCGTGGTGGCACAGACTTGTAATTCTAACACCTGGGAGGCTGAGAGAGGAGGATCATCTTGAATTCAAGTTCCTGGCCAGCCTTGGCTACATAGTGAATTCAATGCTACCCTGAACTACATATTAAGATCATGTCAAAACACACTCTCTCTGTCAGAAAAATATTCAGCATGAAAATATGTTTACACTCCTTCAAGTACTACAATCTTCATTAAAAACAACAAAAAAATCCTATACTTAGGAATCTCTTTTTGTTTTGTTTCTGACACTTGGGCTCACTCAAGATCTTAGTGCAATACCTTACCAGTGCGGGGATTACAGGTGGGTTACCACCATGCCCTCACTTAATTTTAGGGATCTTCATGTTGGATTTCTACCCTTGTTTCCTCATTAAAAAAAATAACTACAAATATACCTTCAACAAACAAGAAAAGCAATACATACATATGCTTCTTCCTAATTTCCAGTCATTTTAAAGTTAAAATGGAAAATTATTTTCAGGAAATGGACCTATTAACAGGATTTACTTTCTCATTTACTTTGACATGAAGGAAAAAATGAAATCTTAGATCAGGAATTTATAAACTTCACATTTTGTATCAGGGAGATACAAATCAGACTGCTTCTAGAAAAACAATGTCTATTTTTATGTTTGTCTGCTTTTTCAGACAGGGTCACTGTGTAATTCAGGCTGGCCTCAAACTCATGATCCTTCAGCTTCAGCCTTCTAAGTTCTACGGTTACAGATGTATGCCAACATGCCTAGCATTTCTATATATTTTAAAGTTCCTGGAAACAAAGAGCTAATGAACCTATAAAATTAAAAACTGGGTATAGTGTCACTCCCATACAATCCTACACTCTGTGAAGCTGAGGCAAAAGGGTGGCAAATCTGGGTCTCATATACGGAACTTACCAAGACTTGATCTCACAATTAACACCAAAAAAAAAAAAAAAAAAAAGAGAGAGAGACAAGATGTACCTCTGTACAAAGGTCTTGGTCTCAATTTCCAGTACCACAAAAAAAAAAAAAGTCAAATTATTCTTAGGTGTGGGGGTATCAGGAGGTCAAAACAGGAAAATTTTGAGTACCTCAACAACTTAGCAAGACCCTTCCTTAAAATAAAAAACATAGAAGAGCCAGGGATTTAGCTCAGTGGTTCCAGAGCCTGCCTTGCAAACACAAGGGCCAGGGTTGAATTCCCAATAACTACAAACAACAATGCTGGGCGTGGAAACTCACACCCACCAGCAATCAGAACCACATACCACAGTGCCAGGCTCATGCCAATAATCCCAGCACTTGGAAGGCAGAGACAGGAGGATTGTTGTGAGTTCATGGCTGAGCTCAGGGCCAGCCTGAACTACAACAGCGAGACCCTGTCTCAAAAAAAAAAACAAATAAAAAATATAGAATGGGGATGCAACTCAGTGTGAAGGCTCTTAGTTCAGGTCCCAGTATCACCAAATGTCAAAGTATAAGCTTCGAGAGGAATAGATCCACGTGCTTTAAAAATACCAAAGAAACCCAAATATTGACAATTTAAAATAAGGATTCCGGGGCTAAGGATGTAGTTCAGTGGTGTCATGCCTGCCAGGCAAGTGCAAGGTCCTGAGTATGATCCCTAGTATTGCAAAAAACAATAATAATTAATAAAAAATAAAATATAAGGATTCCAGCAGTGTTATAAATAATGTAGGGGTAAACCAAAAATATTACTCAGATTACATCTATATAAAAATGGGCTAAAGATAAGGTGTAACAACCTCAATCAGATTTCAAATTTCTTCCATAGAAAACAGAAGCAATTATTAAACTATCTACTATAATTATCTTACTGTTAAACTTTTATTTTGTTTACAGTGCTGTAAGATAGAATTCAGGGCCTTTCCTGTGCTAGGCAAACAGCAGTTTCATCAATGAGCTGCACTCCCAGAACCTTAAATTTCCTTACTGAACAATATCAAAAGGTACCAACCTAGAGTGCTTTTTAAAATAATGTTTCTACTAAAGATTTTATTCCATTACATAATTAGTAGATAACATGTACAAACTGAAGACTGACACGCTCACAGGCATTTTACTTATTTTTATTAAAGCAGTGACTTTTTCTAGTATACTTTCAGCTTTTATTGAAGTAAACTATTATATAATTTCTTTGATATAATACCTAACATACTGACAAAGACCTATAAATACCAGTGAATATTTCAGTTGTTTCTTTACTATTTACAAAATGATGCAATAAAATTAACTCAAAATGTTTATGCAGAATGGATTGTACTGAGGATAATCTTCACCTATCCCAGCTGTTTGACAATTAACAATTTTATCACTGATCTTGTAACTGAAACCTCAAAAGCACTAGCAGAGAGCTGGGGTAGTATTGGAAGAATGCTAGCCTCAATCGTACAAAACCATGGGTTCGATGCCCAACTCCACAAAAAAACTAAACAGAATGCAGTAAAAAACAATGTAAAATGAACAACAAAAAAAAAGAAATCAACATATTTACTATTAATTATGAGTTCATGAATTTAGATCTTAAAATCCTCTTTTACCCTCACAGTGATATTTGCTGTTAAAATATAAAAATATTTTCTCTTAAATACATACCGTTTTTGTGGAAGAAACCAGTAAATGTAAGCTGCAAGTGAGCTGACAAGCTAAATAAAACAAACAAAATTTTATCACTTTAATGCTCTATAATAGCTTAAACAACAAAAATGATTAAAATCAAAGCTTTCCAGCTATTTATACATATTTGATTTTTATTCATATTTCTAAATCCTATGAGACTCTATGCTTTCTTATAAAGCATAACATCCAAAATATTATATTTGTATAGTCACAAAAATAATCAACCAGATCAACTCTGTAACTCACAAAAATAAGAGCAAAAATGCCAAATAAGGTAAAAATAAAGACTACCAAAGTGGGGTATGGTGGCTCATGCCTCGAGGGGCAGAGGCAGGAGGATTGCTGTGAGTTCAAGGTCCACCTGGGCTACATAGTGAGTTCAAGGCCAGTCTGACCTAAAAGTGAGACCCTGTCTCAAAAAGCGAGAAAAAAAAGAAAAAAAAGACTACTGAGAGGTCAAATAATTTGCTATGCTTCAGTCTCCCACCTATCAAAAATGAAATGAAGGTTTCCCTTCTGGTTTCATAAAAGGAAATTTTGGTAATTAATCCATACATAAGTAAATTTTGTTTTGAGCCACGGTCTCATTATGTAGTTCAGGCTGGCCTAAAACTCACAGAGATGCTCCTGCCTCAGCCCCAGGGATGAACTATCATGCCTGACCCTTTTTATTGTTGTTGCTGAGTTTGGCGCTCATTAAATTGTCCAGCCTGGCCTTGGCTTATAATCCTTCTGACTCAGCCCTGTGAGTACCTGAAACTACAGCCATGCACCAACAAACTCTCACTTGTTTTTGAATATTTTATAGCAGTGGAAATTCTACCCTAACAATTAATACAGAACCATTACTTTACACTTTAATTGGGGATGAAACATACAGTTACAAATCTGCTAAAGATATGTAATTCAATCTTTCAACAAGTAATTTTCACTTTTGGTTTTCAAAGCTTTAAAAAAGAAACCACAAACTAGTCATCTTTTTGTATGAACAGCTAGCTACTAATAACAGAAAAACTATTAGGATGAGATAGAACATACAGACTTTTGTAGTACCTTTAAGCTGCTAAAGAGAATAAATTTATTGATTCTAGCCATTTATAACTATTAATAATGTATGTGATATGCTACATCAGAATCAAGATTATAAAGGGCTGCCAGGGATTTAGGTCAGTGGTTCTGGCCTTTGGTTTTGCAAGCAAGCAAGGTCCAGAGTTGCAGAGTTCATCCCAGGTAAACAAATAACACAATGCTGGGCGTGGTGGTCATGCCTGTAATCCCAGAACTTCAGAGACAAAGGCAGGAGGATTGCTGTGAGTTCCAGGGTTGCCTGGGCTACATAGTGAGCTCAGGGACAGCCTGAACAACAAAAGTGAGACCCTGTCTGAAAAACAAAATGAAACAAAAGATTATAAAGGGCTATGGAGGACAGATGGAAGGGACAAGGAAACAATAATGATTCCTTACTCAAATTTACTAG
>PVIR01023944.1:0-26482 GCA_004026965.1 Petromus typicus
TTTTTTTGAGACAGGGTCTCACTTTGTAGTTCAGGCTGGCTCTGAGCTCAGCCTCAAACACATCACAGCAATCCTCCTGCCTCTGCCTCCCGAGAGTGCTGGGATTACAGGCGTGAGCCACCACGCCCGGCACTGTGGTATGTGGTACTGGTTGCTGCTGGGCGTGAGTCTCCACACCCAGTATAGGTATGTGACTACCGGGGATCGAACCCGGGTCCTTGCGCTTGCAAGACAGGCGTCGGAACCACTGAGCTAAATCCCCGGCCCACTTTTTTATGATAACATTTAAAATACATTCTTTTACTATTTTTGAAAAATACATTATTAACTTCAGTATCATCACCATATTGGAGAAGAGATCATCAGAAACAGTTTATCCTAACTCAAACATTGTACCCTTTAACCAACAACCCCACTTCCCCATCCACACAGCCCCCATCCCCAGCATCTAAAAATCACTGTTCTCCTCACTTCTAGGAGTTTGACTTACTAGATTGCACATATGAGATGATGTGATATTTGTTTCAATATGCCTTGCTTATTTCACTTAACACAACATCCCCTAAGCTTATCTTCATTTTTAAAAATGACAGAATTTCCTTTTAAAAGCTGAATGGATGAATTATATCCCATTGTGAATATGTACCAACGTTTTTGTCCAGTTGCCCACTGCTGGGAAATTGGCTTGTTTCTATATTTAGGTTATTGCACATAGTGTTCCAATGCACATGGGAGTCCAGCCACCTCTTTTACATACTAGCATAATGTCCTTTGGGTATACGCCACGTATTGGAATTACTGGATCATATGGCACTGTCGTTCTATTTTTAGGCTTCTTTAGGAGCCTCCATACTGTTTTCCGTAATGGCTGCACTAATTTATATTCCCAGGAACAGAGAACAAAGCAGAGGAGTTCCCTTTTCTTTACCTCTTCACCAAAAATTATCTTTTGTTGTTTGTTTGTTTGTTTGTTTTTATAAGGGTCATGGTAACAGGAGGGCAGTGATAGATTACTGTGGTTTTGATCTGCATTTCCCTGATCATGGGTGAGGTTGAGCATTTTTTCATATACCTGTTGGCTATTATTATGTCTTCTCAGAAACCTATGTTCAGGTCCTTTGCTCATTCTTAAATAGGGTTGATTTCTTGTTGAGTTGTTTGAATCCCTTTCATATTCTGGATATTAGCTCCTTATATGAGGTATGACTAGCAAACATTTTCTTCTAGTCTTCTGGGTTTTTTCTTCATTCTGTTTATTGTTTTCTTTTATGTCCAGAGACATTTTAGCTTGGTGCAATCCCACTTGTCTGCTTTTGCTTTCATCACCTGTGTTTCTGACACATAGCCAAGAAAACTCTATCCTGATCAATCTTATGAAATTTTCCTGTATGTTTTCTTCTAGAAGTTTTACAGATTCGGCTCTTAGGTGTATTTAATCCCTTTTGAGTTGATACCTATATGAGGTGAGATAGGGTTTTCATTCTCCTGCATGTGGATATCCAGTTTTTTTAACGTCATGAATTGGAAAACTGTCTTTTCTATATTTTGTGTTCTTGACATCTTTGTCAAAGATCAGTTGATTTATGGTTGTATACACTGGTTTCTGAGCTTTTCATCCTCTTCTGTAGGTCAATGTGTTTATTTTTATGCTAATACAGTACTGTTTTGATCACTATGACTTTGTGATATATTTTAAAGTCCAGTGGTGTTATGAGTGCGACTTTGTTCCTTTGTTCAAAATTGCTTTGCTTTGGCTATTTGGGGTCATTTGTGGTTCCATACCAATTTCAGGATTGTTCTTTCTATTTCTGTGAAGAATGATATTGGAATTTTGATAAGGATTACATTGAATCTCTATCAAAATTATGGTATCATCTATGATATTATGAGCATTTAATAATAATTTTTTCTATCCATGAATGTAGATTTTTTGTTACCTTCAAAATTTTAAAGTTTAGAATATTTACTTTATTTTATTAGTACATGTTTGAAATATATGCAGTTCATAATCATCTTAGAGAGTAAATACATGTACATAATATAGTTGGATTCTTTTAAAAATTCTCTTCCTTTTTCCTCCTGCTTCCCGCCCTTGTCCTCTAAATCCCGTTTCCATATTTTTGTACTTGTCGATATTATTAATCTTATCTTATGTTTATGAGATATATTGTTTACACTCTTTCATCAGTGTTGCATGACTTTCAGAATTCTTTGTAAATGATAGCGTTGTCAACAAACTTCCTGTCATGTAGTTATGTTTGCTTCTTCCTTTGCTGTTTGAATACCTTTTATTTCCCCTTATTACCTTATTGCTCTGGATAAGACTCTCATTACTGTGCTGAACGAAAATGGTGAGAATGAGCATCCCTGTGTTGTTCTTGACAGCTTTCACATTTTTACCATTGATCTTGACATTGACTGTGGGCCTTTCATACATAGCTTCGGTATATTGAGGAATGTTCCTTTTAAAACTAATTGTTGACAGTTTTTATCATGAAAGGATATTGAATTTTGTCAAGTGTGAGCATCTATTGAGACAATCATATTGTTTTTGCATTTCACTCTGTCAAAAAGGTAAAGTGTAGCTATTGATCTACATATGTTGAGCCAACCTTTTCTCTCAGGGATAAGTCCTACTTGATGATAATGAATGAGGGGATGTTTGTTCTTCTGTTCATTTGTATTTGCAGTTCCGGGGATCAAAGCCATAGCCTCATGAATGCTAGGCAATCAGTCTGCCCCTGTATGGTATTCCCCTCCATGGATGTTTATTCGTATTGCTCTTTCAGGAACCCCAGGACTACTAGCAATTATCAAATGAGGTTCCTGTTAAAAAGGAATCCCATCCTCTTTGTAGGCTGAAACATTATTGCTAATGTACACTTTTAAGAACTCCTCCTTAATTTACCAGGGTAGTTCTCTTCATTGCTACTAGGCCTACTTCCCTCCAGTAGCCCCCTGCCTTTTGTCCAGGGAAGTGGCAAGATCACAGTTATATATATTATATATATATATATATATATATATATATATATATATATATTATAGTAAATATATATAATAAATATAAGTATAGTCATGTGCTACATAACAGTGCTTTGGGCAATAACGGACCACATATATTAGGTATTATTATAATGGAAATAAAAAGAAAAAGTCCTCTCACCAAGTGAACACAAAGCTGAAGAGAGATAAGAGAAAAATAAATTGAAGAAAAAGAAACAAGAACATTCTCAGATAAAGGTTTAGTGGAAAACTTTGCAGTACTCCAAAGGCTGCTTTAAAAAAAATTTTAAAACATGTACCACAACTCTGAAAGGTTTTCGTTAATAAGAGTGGAATATTCGTGATGATGAAAAGCAAGCACACCTTTTGGATTTGGAAAAGAAACAAACCGTGCAAACCAATTGGATTAATTTCTGAAAAATAAGGACACATCCTCAAGACATGCCTCTGGCAGGTCCAGAAGAGCATTGTTGTCACAGGACGTGACAGCTCCAGGGATGTTACTAGCCCTGAAGTCTTTCTGGTGAGGCAAGATGTGGAGGCAAAGGAAAGCAATACTGATAATCCTGACCCTGCGAAGGTCAAGGACAAAGTATGTGTTTCTAGCTTCATTTTAAACAAAGTTTAAACATACAAATAAAACAATTTAAAAAATCAAAGGCTAAAAGAATGAGGATACAAAGTATATTTTACAGCTCTGTATCATATATTTGTTTTAAGCTAAGTATAATGAATCAAAAATTAATTTATAAAGTTCTAAAAAGTTACAGTAAGAAAATGAAATTACTGCTGAAGATCAATATTTCTATAAGTTTAGTTTAGTTCACATGTGCAGTGTTCATGCCTACAATTGTGTGCCATACTGTCCTAGGCCTTTGCATTTATTTACCAGTCACTTCCTCCCTGAGCCACTCACGGCTACTTTGTCCTGCAAGCTCCACTCATAGTAAGTGCCCTATGTGGGCGCAGTATTTTTATATTTTCTTCAGTATCTCACTGAATCTTTTCTCTGTTTAGTTTTAGGTACACAAACAACATTATGTTATAGTTCCCTACAATATTTAGTTCACTAGCATGTTCAGATTTGCAGCTGAGGAGCAATAGGCTAAAGCACGTAGCCCAGATGTCTAGTGAGCCATACCATCTGTGTTTCAAACCATTCTATGATGCTCACAAAATGTTGAAATTACCTAACAGTACAGTTTGTAGAATGTATCCCCAGAGTAAAGCAATGCATATAGTAATATCTGATTTGTTAGGCTTTAATCTAATGACATATTAAGTGGTTTAAGGTAGATAGATAGATAGATAGATAGACAGACAGACAGATAGATTGGTAGATAGGTAGATAGATAGATAGATACACAGATACACAGGCAGGTGTTCAATATCTTACTAGCAGCATCTTCATTGTGTAGTTGAAAAAGAAGAAATAGTGATTTCTCTCATGTCACATTCCAGGTCAACAGCAAAGTTAAAAATTAAAACAGAGACTAGATTGAGTTCTGTGACTTTATCTTATCGAGTGTCACATCAGGATCTGATGAATAAATTGGAAATAAACTTCAAATGTGTGGTTATTTTGCAGGGCATGGTTCATTTCATTGAAGATAATTTCCTTTCCCGTCTTTCCCAGATAATTGTTTTCTTTCTTATTCTCTTGTGGTCACAGATTTAATTCTTTTGGAATCTTCATTTTTTTTATCTTTATTGGTACATTAAATATACACATCATGATTGCACTCCATAATGGGGATTTGTACCAGTATAAGACACAACTTAATTCTCATTTTTTCCCATAGCCTCACCCACCCTACCACCCCCCCATATACATAAAATTTGTTTCCTTACGTTTTTGGAATCTTCATTTTAAAACCTGAAAAGGAAAGATAAGAGACTGAAGGAGACCAGGTCAGTCTGCCAAGTAGGTCGGCTTCAGAGCACAGAGGAAAGACCACTTGCCGCACTGATTCTTCAGGGTATTTTCTCCCACGTCTTCCAGGAGCCATTGCTGCTCGTTGGCCTGGAGCCATTCCTCACTCTCCACTCCCGTTTGGTGGTCTGTGATCCTCTTAATCACCTCCTAAACTCTACATTGCTCATCTGAGCCCCCCAGTCAAGGGCACAAATTTGTCTCAAGTTTTCTGAGGTACCCTCCACCAGGGTACCCTTTCTGCGCCAGTTTTCACCGGTAGGCACAAAACATCCTTTCTACGCATGCCCGGACACTCCTCTTCACACATCACGTGGGCAACCATCCACAGCTAAATTGTAGACATTAATAAGTAATTGTGAAGCACTTAACTAGATGTGTTTTCATAATCTTTGTTATCTAGAATGCCCGGGGTTGTTCAGTAGGATCTGGACAAGTAGGGCTCTGAGTGCGCTGAAGTGTGTCACTGGATGAGTGAGAAGCACCTATCCTTTCTACCTGGCAATGATATCTCTATGCGTGCAGCAGAATGAAAGGGTCACACATACTGCTGTTCCAACCTCAGTTCTGCCACTTACTTGCTTGTAACCTTCAGCAAGTTATTTCATCTTTCCTCACCTCATTTTCCTCGTATGAAAAAGATGGGAATTATAAGAGAATAATATTACATACTATCTGTTGTAAGGACTGCAAGCTGTAAGTAATTTTTGTAAAGTGTCTGGCACCTACTAGACACTCAGTAAATACAAGGGATTTTTTTTCCTGCCGTTATTTTTTACGATAGCATTGTATAGGGTAGAAAGTGGTATAATAGGAAGAGTGTAGTTAGGGTATCACATTCCAATTCTGCCATTTAGTACAATGGTGCCTTCAACATGTCACTTGACCTGAGCCACAGTTTCTGCTTCTGTAAGATTAGCATATAATGATAATATCTTAGCCATATCTTAATTGTAACCATTAGTGATGGATATAAGAAAACTGCTCTAAGTCTCATATTTAATACACCTACTGTCTGTCAGCCCTTTCTTTTATTGAGTGCAGAGAAGTTATTTTTGTTTTTGTTTTTGAAATTACACTTCTTTGAAATTTTCTTTACCTTAGTATGTGTTTGTGAGACAAAATTATCTTAATCTTAGAGAATGGGTAAATATAGTATGTTCATCATTCTCATTTTCCTTCCCTTACCTACCCTTTTGTTCCACCCCGTGCTCACACCCCCTCACCATGTCCACAGAGGACCTCCCTATTTTCTATCATCTCTCTTTTGTTTTGCATCTTAAATTATTTGTAGTTTGGGTTTCTCATAACCACACAATATTTAACCTTCTACTCCTGATTTATTTCACTTAGTATTATGATCTCAAGATCCTTCCATTTGCCTGAAAAGAAATCAGTAGTATTCTGTTTTTGGCTGAGTAATGCTTCATTTTCTTTATTCACTCTTCTTTATTTTCTTTATTCATTCATCTATTGGTGTGCATATAGGCTCATGTGTTTTGATACTGTAACATGGGTATGCATGTGTCACTGCAGTATGATGCCTTAAACTCCTTCAAAGAGCTATCGAGAAAAGGTACAGGTGGGTCAAAGGATGTTTTTATTTTTACTTTTTTGAGAATCTCCATACTGATTCCACAGTTGTATTAGTTCACATTCTTAACAGCTATGTAGAAAGGTTCCTTTTCCCCCATAATCTGCCCAACACTTGTTGTCTTTTGAGTTCTTGATGATAGCCATTCTTTGTGAAGTAAAATGGAATCTCATTATTGTTTTGATTGCCCTTTCTCTAACGGTCAAAGATGCTAAACATTTTTAATGTACTTAATTGGCCGTTTGTATTTCTTTTTTGAGAATTCTCTATAATTTCAGTTGTCTTTTTTACTGGGTCTTTCATGTGGTCTATTTTCTTGAACACTTTATATATTCTAGATATGAGTCTTCTGTCTGAGGAGTACCTGGAAAAACTTTCCCCATTCTGTGGATTGTCTCTTCACTCTGCTGGTTATTTCCTTTGCTGTGTATGATCATTTCAACTTGATATAATTCCGTTTCTTGATTTTTGATATATTGTGCCATTGAGATTCTGTTCAGAAATCCCTTGCCTATGACTATGTTTTCAAGAGTTTTATTTTTTTTTTCATCCAGCAGATTCGATGTTTCTATTTTTTATATCTAGGTCTTGGATCCATTTTGGTTTTATTTCAGTACAGGGTGCATGATACAGGTCTAAATTCATTCTTCTGCAGATAGGTAGCTAGTTTTCTCCTTTGATAAAAAGGCTATCTTTTCTCCATTGTATGTTTTTGGACCCTTCATCAAAGATCAGATGGTTAAAAGTGTTGGAGTTGTTTCTGCATCCTTAATTCTGTTCCACTGATCTACACGTCGGTTTTTATACCCTTACTGTGTGGTTTGTATCACTATGACTTTGTGATATAACCTGAAATTCAGGATTGTGGTGCCTCCTGCTTTGCTCATGTTCCTTACAACTCTCTTCCAGGATTTAGAGTTTTTAAATTTTTCGTGTATTTTTGGGGTCTCCTACAAATTTCAAGGTTGTTTCTTATAGTTCTGTGAAGAATGTTGTTGGTATTTTGATTGTCTTTGCATTAAACTATGTATCTTTTTGTTAATAAGGCTATTTTGACAATATTAGTTCCCTTGTTTTTCAGTGGTTATGAGCTGACTGAGGTTCTATATCTGCAAATGGTGTTATACCAATAGGACGTGCCACATTGTGGCATTTTGTAGTGTTTTGTTCGGTTGTTCCCTCTGTCCACACCCCACCACTTTTTCCTTCCCAATCATACAGGAGCTGCCTGGGGTAGAGCTTTGTTACCACCCCTGGTCCACACATTCTGTACACCTGTGCTCTTCTGCTGTGTAGGCACAGCCTCACTGAGATGCCAGGGCTCCCACTGTCCCAGGTTGTGCTTTATTAGTTACTCAGGAGTAAGAAGCCTGAGTGATGTTTCGGTTTTTGCCGACACTGAGGGTCGAACACTATCACTCATCTCTGTGCGTCTGCAAAAATTCAGTGTAAAAGGAAACTTAATCTGCCACAGAGGTACCCTGCTGTTGCTCTTGCAGGTTGCGGCCCTGTTTATCAGCTTGTCACTAGAGAGTACGCCAGGGAAGCTTTCTGTTGGTGTTGCTCATACAGATATTTAGCAGGGTTGGCTTCTGTGGCAGGACTTGAAGAATTCACACAGGCTCTTAACCTAAATATATCTCCCTCAATGGTCGCAGTGCCTGAAATGAATACAAGAAATATTTTACTTGCACTTTCTTTCATTGATGTAATGGAGTGTTAGAATGTGTATATTCCAGATGGAACACGGTGAGTCATTTTCAGTTAATACTTAGAGTCAGAACAGCATGAAAATTCTGCTTCTGTTCCTAGCTATGAGACAACCAGGCAGGTTGCTAATTCTCCCTAAGCCTGTTTCTTACTCTGTAAGAACAACGTTAGTATGTGAGGATTAAATGAGATAAACACGTAAAGCATATAGTACGTGCTCATTTAACAGTAGCTCTTCTTAACCTTGGGGAGAGTAGCACCCTCAGGGAAATATGTATAGGACCAGCACAGTGCTGGTGAACCTTATAGAGCTTTCAACAATACAAACAGCCTGTATTGCATGTTTGCTATCACTGAACTAGTAGATCTGGTTTGTCAGGAATCAGGCAGGATCTGCTACAGAAAGACTGCTCAGAGCCAAAGCCTTGGTGGACTGAGGATACGGCCAGGGAACTGCATGGAAGTTTTCAGGATCTGAGGTTGAAAGAAGAAAGTGAGAGGAAGAGGATTGAATGAAACAAAATCATACTACACTTTCATGAACATTTCCCAAAGGAACAGGCAATCCCACTCAGCTCTCAAGTGTTTTATGAGCTAGTGAGCTGGGCCAGTGGAAGTGTTTGAGCAGAGGCTGGGTACTGGTTACTTGCCACAAATACCTGGGAGCTTCTCAAAAATAAATATATATATATATATATATATATATATATATATATATATATATATACACACATATATATATACATATATACACATATATATACATATATATACATATGTGTGTGTGTGTATACACACACACACACACACACACACACACACACACACACATCATCAGGAGATCCTGTTAAAAGACAGGTTCTGATTCAATTGGTTGGGAGGGTACCGATGATTCGACATTTCTAACTACCCCTCTATGGGGTGATGCTCCTGGTCAACAAACCTCAGTCAGTAGCAAGGCTGTTGTTGCATTTTGCAAATAACCCACAGCAAGACAGAAAGATATGATGAGGAAAACCCGAGAGTTAGCCAGAGTGGAAAGAATGTGATGCATCTCAGATAGACAATCTAGTTTCTAGCTTTGTAAGTTTTGAAATTTGCTCAGTGTACGAGAAACCGGGCTCTTGAGAACTGACTCACACTTAACCAAATTCACAAGAGACCAATATGTAAGCCTGAATGTCAATTGATTAATTTATAATGAGAAGAATAACTTCCAAATGGAGCAGATACTAGTGTGTGAGGATCAGCACATTATCTCCCTGTAGGCATATTTACATGAGGAGCTAAGTGACAGTAGGAGGTTATGTAGTGAGGATGTACTTGGAGCAAGGGGAATTTACAAGATGAATTTATTTTATTTTATTTATTTGTTTTATTACTTTTTTGTGACAAGGTCTCAATCAGTAATTCAGACTGGTTCTGAACTCACTATGTAGCCCAGGCAAGCCTTGAACTCACAGCAGTCCTCCTGCTTCTGCCTCCTGAGTGCTGGGATTACAGGTGTGAGCCACCATACCAACCACTGTGGTATGTGGTACCAGGGATCGAACTTGGGAACTTGTGCTTACCAGGCAGACTCTGGAACCACTGAGCTAAATCCCTGGCCCTACAAAATGATTCGTGTCAACAAGTGCAGTAACCTGACACCTCCACTTCGCTGTTGGGTTAGACCTCCAGGAGAGATCTGGGGCTCTTAGCCTTTTCCCTAGACTCTCTGCCCCCTCCACTCTGGCCCTCATACAAACTAGATAATCTGAGCCCATATTAATCTGACCATATTATTAATTTGTCCCTTTGGCTTCAACATAAATTCACAATTTTAAACTTCTTAGAAAAAGTCTAAAATATGCAGAAAAATCCAAAAAAAAAATACAGTGAGCATGCATTTTCCATATTTTCTTTATTTATGTGTGTGCTAATGTGACATGTATAATAACTCCATGCTCTTTAACATAGTTTTCTACAGCTTCATGTACTGGTGTGACCTACTTGACTAGCTTCATGTTGCGTGGCTCATCTTTGGCACCGTACATTCTAGTCACACTGAGCCACTAAAGATTAGTTCCCTGGAAGTTCTCTGGGCTTCTCATATCGTACTGCTTGTGCCTGAAGACCATTGGCTCCTTTGCTTGAGTAACTATTTTTCTAGAGACTCGGCCCCATGCATGTTGCCACGACATCCTACACTTTTCCACATCAGAACATTTATTATTTTATATTGTTATTTTTTTTATTTCTTTCATCCATCTCTTCAAATTGTGAACTCATTGGAAGCAAGACATATTTCCTTTATCTCTATGAACCCCAGAATTGTCCTAGCAGGTGTTCAGTAATCAGAAAACCCAGTTGCACACCATAAAATTCTTAAGTACCACAAGATCAGCGTGTCTAAAGTGAATTTTTCTCCTGTACATGCAAAACCTTATTCTAGCATTTCCTGGTTGACTGCTATTTGGTTTTCAAAGCTAAAGATTTCAGAGCAACACTAACCTCTCCTCTTTTATCCCCCTCACCTACCTCCAAGATCCCTCCACTTTTCTTCCTCTTCACTGCCTGTCTAGTCCAGGCCACCGTCACCTCCCAGCGGGAGCACTGCCAACATCTTCTATCTGGGCTCCTGGCTCCTACTCCTTTCCCTTTGATCTATTATCCACACAGAAACAACAATGATCTCCAAATTTGATATCTGATATTACTCCCTCCTTAGGCTCTAATTATATATATATATATATATATATATATTTTTTTTTTTTTTTTTTTTTTTGGATAAAGTTCAAATTCCCTAGATTTGCCCAATGGACTCTCAAAAACTGGTCCCTGTGTACCTGTCTAACTTTATCTCTTACCACTTTCACCTTTGTACTCTAGATTCCAACCATTTTTTCCCTTCAAGCCCTATAGTAATTGTAGTTTCCCAGCATTTTCAGTTTCATGTTTCAGTGCTTTTTCTTATGTACTTCTCTGACTAGAAAAGCGAATCGTCTCAAATTCAGCACAGGTGCAAACCACTCTGGGCTACTTTCCTTTATCTCCTGTTCTGGGTTAAGTGCCTCTTCTCTATTATCCACAACGGCCGTGGGCATACCCTCTGTCTTAGCGCTCACACCATACACTCTCATCTCTGTACACTGCAGTTACCCTTTTCTTTGTCTTTTTGTGTTTTATTGAAGGGGGAGGGGGAGAGGGAGAGACAGAAACTGACTTGTTGTGCATTCCAGGCTGACTTTGAACTCAACTGTGTTGTCCAGGCTGGCCTCCCAGTCCCAGTAATCTTTCTACCTCCGCCCCACAATTACTTGTTTTTCACCAAACCTAATTTATGAGCTCTGTGAGGGCACAGCTGATCTCTTATTCAATGTCTTACTCCAACATTTGCCTCATGGCATATAGTAGATGTGCAATAAATGTTTGTGTAAAACATAATGAATGGATAAGCACTAGTAAATAGTTCTTCAAACTTCATTTTTATTTCAAATCTTTATTGATATATTCTATATACACATCATGATTACATCAACATTGAGAATTTGCACCAGAATATAATAGTGCTTAATTCTCACTTTTTCCCATTCCCCTATCCACCCTACAACCCTCCACCCCTATATACGTAACATGTGTTTCCTTTTTTAATTACCATCACATTATTTTTCCCCTCATTACTTACCCCTACACCCCATTTCCTTTTGAATATTTTCAATTTCATAATGTTTCTTATATATTCTAGAATTCATTTACATCTTCATTTTCTCATACCAGAGAAAAGATACAATATTTACACATCTGTAACCTATTTATTTCATTTATAAGGATATCCTGAAAGTACATCCATTTGAGTATAAATGACTCAATCTTACCATTTTTATGGTAGAGTAATACTCTATTCTATAAAAGAACCACATCTTTATCTTGTCTACAGCTGATGGACATTTTGGTTGTTTCCAAGATTTAGCTATCATAAACTGGGCTGCTATAAACATGGGTACACATATGTTGCTGTGATATGAATCTTTTCTTTTGTATATACATCTAGCAGAGGAATAGCAGCATCAAATGAGACCTCTAATCCTAGTTTTTTGAGGAATCGCCACACTGATCTCCACAGAGGTTGTGCGAGTCTACAGTCCCACCAACAGTGGAGAAGGGTTCCTTCTTCTCTGCAGCCTCGCCAACATTTGTTGTTGGCTAATTCTCAGATAGCAGCCATTCTTTGTGGAGTGAGATGAAATCTCAGTGTTGTTTTCATCTGCATCTCTCAAATGACCAGTGATGTTGAACATTTCTTCATATACTTCTTAGCTGCTCTTACTTCGCCCTCTGAAATGTATCTGTTAATTTCAGATGTCCATTTTTGAAATGGGTCTTGAAATTTGGGTGGGCTGATTTTTTTAAGCTCTTTATATATTGTAGATGGTAGCCCTTTGTCTGAGGAACAGCTGGTAAAGATTCTTCCCCATATTGTAGGTTTCCTTTGCTGTGCTTTTTAATAGAATGAGGTCCCATTTACTGATTTCTTCTTCCAGTTCTCATACTATAGAGGTTTTGTTCAAGAGGTCTTTCCCTAAGCCAGTGTCCTCAAGAGTTCTACCTAACCTGTTTGGCAGGAGGTTTGCTGTTTGTTTTAATTCACACTAATTTATCTTTGTAGTTACCTTATAAAATTTATCCTTTCTTTTTAGCACATTGGTTCCTGAAGGTATAGTAAAGTTGAGTGCCATTAAAATAATCTTGGTGGGTTGAATTTGAGGATATTCTTCATAAAATAAATTGTGACAATATCTTGAATTGTACCATTTCTTAGATAATCCTACTTATTTTGTTCTTGGTAATTTTAATCTCATAGATTAACATAGTCAATATTTAGGGGTACTGTGCTATTAGCCCAATACACCCACCTCCCCAAGTGGACTGCCACTGTCCCTTTCAAAACCTAGGGATCATGTTTGACAAGATCATCCATTTATTTATATTCAGGTGCTTTTTGGTAAATGTTGTTTCTATTGATTAAGTAAATTCTGGGCCAGAGATTGAGGGAAGTAATTGGGAATTTAACACATGTTGTGCTGGACCAAGTAAATACTTATTTGAACTGAAAAAATACCTCAGCCTGAACATCCTAAACATTTTTATCTCTGCTTAGTGTTTTAAAGTAATAACTTTAAGATTATTCTAGAAGTATTGTGTCCCTGAGCCTGTTTAATAAGCCTAGTGTTTTAACACTTGACTTTTACACTCTGCCAAGCATTGCTTGAAGTGATTTACACATAGGAATTAATCCAATCATCTGAACCGTATAAAATAGATCCTGTTATTATTCCCATTTTACAGATGAAGTAGTTGAGGCACAGAAGTTAACCAAGGTCAAAAATTACTTTTAACTGCCAGACACCAAGTGATTAACTCAGCTTACTTCAATTTACATTTACTGAGCTCCCAGTAAAGATAATAAATAACAAGATAAACAGAAATTGTGACACAAGTGAGAATAAATTAAGATGCGATAGTGACATAGGTGAATTCCGTAGATGCGCATGCTCCTTTCTGGCAGTGGGTAACGGAGACTGATGTTGTTCAGGTCCTGAGTGGCGCAGGGATGTGGGAGTAAATCCCCCTTAGGGAAGGTAAAGAGAAAGAGGTTGCTGCGGACAAGTGCGAAAATGGAAATTCTTTTTTTTTAAGGACCAAGATTACTTTTAGAAGAGGCATTTGATGCAGTATATTTAGCCTAGGGTAAAAGCAGGAAAGAAACTGGCGTGTGTGACGCTTGTTGGGGACACAAGGAGAAAGGTGCCGTGGGGGGGGGCAGTAAGAAAGAGAGGCTCCATGTGCTTTTCCCTTGACCTAGAGAATCCGGAAACACCCAGCGCCCAGCATTATCCACGTGCCCAAACCCTCTGCCTACACCGGACCCTTTCGGCCCGCCGCCGCTCAGAAGTGCTTTCACATTCTGGCACCTTAAAGCCCCAAACGCCCTTTAGGGACCTATCAGGAGGGACGGAGGTATTTGATCGATTCCAAACGGACCCGGATCCCACCACCGAGCTCGTGTGTGGACGGGTTCCGTACCTCGTCGCCCGTTCCTGCTCCTAAAACCACGCGACACACCTGGCCGCACAACCTCAGCGTCCACCGAAGCGCTCCCCCCGCCTCCCGTGACCCTTTTAAGAGGCGGATCCCGCAGTGTCCTTCCCTCCCTCCCGCCACCCCTACCCCCTGCCGTCTGGGAGGAGCTTCTCGCTGAAGCTCCCGAGCCCGCCGCGCCGCAGCAGTCACCGAGGACGAGAGCTTCCCGGAGCCGCGTCGCCGCGACCTCCCTCCGCGCGCTCCGTGCCCGGGACCCCGAGCGCAGCGGCCGCTCCTGGCCCAGGCCGGGCTCCGCCGAGCCCCGCGGGAGCGCGCGCCATGGGGCCGCCGCCCGGGCTGCGGGGCTCCGGCCGCGGCGACTGCGGCTTCTCGCGACTGCTGGCCTGGGGCTTCCTGCTGGCGCTCAGCCCGCACGCGCCGGGCTCGCGGGGCGCCGAGGCGGTGTGGACCGCCTACCTCAACGTGTCCTGGCGGGTCCCGCACCCCGGGGTGAACCGCACCGTGTGGGAGCTGAGCGAGGAGGGCGTGTACGGCCAGGACTCGCCGCTCGAGCCCGTAGCCGGCGTGCTGGTGCCGCCCGACGGGCCCGGGGCGCTCAACGCCTGCAGCCCGCACACGAATTTCTCGGTGCCCGCCGCGTGGGGGGGCGCCGTGCAGGTCTCCTGGCTGGCGCTCATCCAGCGCGGCGGGGGCTGCACCTTCGCCGACAAGATCCACCTGGCCTACGAGAGAGGGGCGTCCGGAGCCGTCATCTTCAACTTCCCGGGGACCCGCAATGAGGTCATCCCCATGTCTCACCCCGGTGAGTGCAGCCACGAAATCGCACCCTTCAGACCTCTGCCGCCACCGCTTCCCCCCATGTTCCGCGGTGCCCTCCTCTCCCCTCTCCCCCAGGGCCGAAGAAAAACGGGTGCCTTTCTCCCCCGACTTTCGCCGGGAGTGGGGGTCGGTGGGCAAAGAAAACCCTTCAGAATTTGCCTCTCCTGAGGAAGGGAAAGACGGACGGAGTGCGGCGCTGGCAGACCTACCACTGTGGGTGCTCTTCGCGTCTCCTCTCCCCGGGGTTTGCAAGGCTGCCGCGCCTTGCCCTGAGCGGTAGTGGGCTTTGGCACGTAGGTGGCCTGGGAATCCCTTCCTCACTCTTTGCCGTAGAACAGCAGATTTTCTCCTCCCCCCCCCCCCCCCCGTTTCCTAAGTATCAGGTAAAAGACTGTATTACTGTGCTCTGTTGACCTCATTGCAATTTTGGTGGAAACTTCGCTTAGCTTTTGGGATCTTCTGTGCCCAGTGGTCTTTCCCCTCAACTGATCGTTACTGTCAGTGCTTTTGTTTGCCCCTGAAAATTCTGATTTAGCATATTGAGTTCCCGAGCAGGTGATTAACGTTACTGAAAAGAAAAGAGCTCTATTATGCATGTGGACCGCAAAGGCCTAGACTTTGTAAAAGTAGTCCGGGTAGTTCTTACATTTGTGGAGCTGGGGTGGATTACTGTTTTCCTCCCTTCAGTTCTCCTTCGAGAGACCTCCCTGTGCACGAGAAGGTATCCGTGTCTTCTGTATCTAAAGGTTCTGGGCCTCGAAGGACAAAGGAAAACATTGGGAGAGAAAAAGAAAGAACCGGATAATAGCAGTATATAGTGGTTGTTAGGAGCCAGGCCGCAAATCAGACTTTGATTCAAATTTCTGCTTCGTTGCTTGCTAGTCTGGTGACCTTGGGCAACTTATTTGAAGTCTCTGACTCTTGATGCCCTCACCAGCCAAATGGGCATAAATAATAAGAAAGAAAAAATAGTAAGAAAGAACTTATTAACAGATTTGCCTTGAAGATAAAGCCTTCAAGAGTCTAGGACATTATAACACGTTATTCTCTTGCTCAGGTTAACTGATAAAGATTAGCTTTCCAGGAGACACTGGGAAGAAGAATCTGCTTACTTAACATCTAGAGGTTTTGTTTTGTTTTTTCTTAAAACAGTATGACTGGCTCTGCCTAGAGAGCACTTGTGTGGAGTGACTGGGTGGTATAATGGAAAGAGTACTGAGGTGGAACTCAGGAGTCTTGAGTTCCTTTTGCCCCTTCTTTACCTCTAGCTTTGTGACCTTGTAGAAGCTATTCACACGCCGAGTGACAGTACAGTATGGAGGCAGAGAGGAAGGAGGCCAAGACTGCAGAACCTGCAGAGATGAAAGTGAACTTAAGACCCCCTCCAGCTCTGAAATGCTGTGCTTCTTGGATTTAGTATATTGATTAAAGGAGAAACTGTATCTCTCTCGATTGACAATTCATTGATTAGACTGAAGTTACTTTTTAATGACTAATGAAAATGAATAATAAGGCTTAGTAAATTTGAAAGCCTTTACACTTTGGTTGGTCATCTAAATGCAAGGGTTTGATTTTTTTCTCCCCCAAAAGAGATTCATTTGCATAAATAATTCATAATTGAAGAGCATGCTTTAAACTTCCCACCCAGACCATTTTCTTTTTACTTCTCTTAAGGATATTTTTCTAATAGCTTTAGGAGACAAAAAAAAATTAACTTTTGTTAAGCTGCTAGTATGCACTGGGCATTCTACATACATGTTATAATTTATTGACAGGTGAAATGGTGTGCTAGAAAAGGACAGACATTGTAGGCAAGACTGGGAATGAAACTCCGGATTTACTACACAGTAACCTGGTGTAGTTGCTCAAATTATTTTACTGACCCTCAGTTTTCCCATCTGTAAGATGGAGATAATATTTATGTCGTTGGAACTGCTGGGGATGATAGATGGAAACCACCTACCTGATAATAAACAGTGAATGTTAGGAGTTATAATAGGTTAATGCTAAGAGGATGCAAAAATGAATACACCAATGTATTATTAATCCACTGTTGATTTGAAGACATAAATATGTTGAGAACCTAATTATAGTTATGTTTCAGGATAGCATATAGGAATTAAGCCTTAAATACTGATCAATTAAATTGAATTAAAATACATTCAGAAAGGTATTTTGATAACTTTAAAAACTTATTATTATCCAAATGATTATTGTAGCAAATATTACCACTAAGTTAGCTAGCCAAAACAGCTAGCGAATTACTTGGGCTGTAGAATCATATTTCTTTGTCCCTTGAACTGGTGGAGAAACGATTTTTCAACACTGGTGGGAAAATCACTTTGCATTTTATCCACAGGTATTATCGAATATTTATTTTGCAAAGCTCTGTGTTGTTTGTTGTACTCCTTTCTGAGAAGAAGTGTAAGCCTTCCTGTTAATATAAAGTCAAAACCAATTTATTTTGTATCGTAGTGGCGGCAAGGTAGGACCGAGGCTTAAGAGTTGATTAACTCATTATATATTGACGTGAATTGTGCAGGGGCTACCAAATGCATGAAAGCCATTGCTGTTCTCTTTGTTTACAGAGTTCTCCTGGCAGACTCACGGGGGCCTGCACTTGAATTGTTTCTCCTTTGAGTTTATGCTGAGTATCTGCACTTACCCTTTCAGGATCCTCTGACCACAAAGATACATTTGTTTCAAGTAATAGAACTGGTTTAAAACAGTTACTCTATATTTTTTGTTTAGCAAAGAGAAACCTCACTATACTGTTTAAGAGAAATCAATTAGGAAAATAAAGCCATTTTTATGTATACCAAAATTTCATGAAAGGTAGTTGTATCCTAACATCAACTCGTGCAGTTCATTTCTGTATTTTATTTGGGTTGCAAAGTAGTCAGAACATCTTTATTTAAAACAATAACTAGTTTTCAGTGGTAGATGTTTAGTAACAGCTTGCCTTAGACTCCCTGGATATACATATTACAGTCAAACTGACTGAGAAACTTGGAAGGAAATTAGAAAAATATTTTGGTTTCAAAATTTAACTACCATTCAAAGTCCTTACCTTAAATATGAAAATCACATAGGAAGCAGCCTAAACTTACAGTAAGCACTAAAGTTATCTAAAAGATAAGTTGTCGCAATGAGACGCAAAAAGCATTCTCCCACTCTTACACAACTAATTGTTCATCTTTTTTTGAGGCAGATGGGGCTAAACCTTGCCTGCTACATGAGCACAGCGTACGGGCTAAAATGGTGTGTGTACTTGCTTGCACAATTTCTTAAAGTCAACATGTGCGGGCATGAATTTATTGAAAGACACATAGAGCTACAACCTTCGTAATCCATGACACAGTTATAAGAACTTGAAACATGCAAAGGTGTGGCGCGAGAATCATTGTTCCCGCAGGCTATTAAAAAAAGGGGAATGAATGAAGCAACATAAGTTAATGCTTTGGTGGTCTCCAGTGGGATATAGTTTGATGTATGAAACGGTTGTTGGTATATATTGTTGAAAGACAGTAAAGCACATCAGTTAGGAGGTTAGGTTTTGCCATTTACTATTTTTAACTCCTGACAGGTTATTTTATTTCCTTCACTTTTCTTCCGTGTAAGATAGGCATAATTATAAATTTGCCTCATAAGGATTCTAGTATTGAATGAGATAATGCAGATAAAGTGTTGAGCACAGTGTCTGACATATAAGAAGCTACTATTGTCTTTTTTGTCACAGTTAAGGTAGTTAAATATATTTTAGAAAATGAAAATAGAATCCATTGTTTGGGGAACATGACTTGAAAGAAAATAACCTAGAGTACTTCAGGGTCCACATTAACTGAAATACTAACTTGAACTTTTAGGAACAGATAGATTTTTTTTTTTTTTATTTTTATTTATTTATTTATTTATTTTTTGTACAAAACAGAGGCCTCAGTTCTTCTAGGTTTATCTTTTTTTTTTTTTTTAATTATTGCTTTTCCCTTAAGCTACCAGTCTTTCCATTCAAAAGGACTTTGCACACTGATTCATAACCATCCTAGTTCCTTTTCAGCTTTGTTATATTTAGCTTTTATTGTTTTTCCTAGGATGTTAGCTTTGAAAAGGACCTTCTTAGTAGAGTAAGAGGTTCACCAGAGGATCAGAAAGGATTGAGTGATGATGACTGTCCACTGGAGAATAACCATTTCCAAAACCATTCCAAGATTCATCCTTCTTGGTATTTCTGCAGTACTGTATTTAACATTGTGGATCATTCTTTCTTTGGAACTCTCCCAAGCCATCTCTTGCTTCTCTGCGTCTCTTAGTGCCATTTCGGCTATTCTATTAATCATTTCATCTAATACTTCTTTTCTCTTACATTTCAACCCCCATTGCGCCACTCCTCTAATAAGTACTGCCACATTCAGTTGATTCAATAATTCCAGATATTCTCTCAAGATGTTTTCTTCTCCCTTGCAACTATTACTAACTTCCTTTCAGTTCCTCTGTCTTCTCACAGGCAACAATAACAATAATGATAATAATAACGTTATTATTAGCTTCCTTATTGGTTCCCTTGCTTGCAGTCATTTTCTGTCTGCATGCAGCTCTCCTCCATATTGCCACAACACAGCTCACATACATGCCATTACTTACAAATTTTACACTATATTGTTTCATTTGGCATATGAGATTAAATACTCTGACCCCCAACTATCAAACTCCTTCCAAATTGCTCTCCTCTTATGTTGATTCCTAAACATTCTGTGCCTTTTTTCATTATCATTCCTTTGCTGTTTCTTCTGATATACTTTTGCTATTACCTGTACATCCTCTTCTTACAAGCACTGTTGATCAAATCCACTCATTCTTCAAAATCTAAGATAAATGTCTCCTTTGCAGCCCTTAATTTTTTTCTTTTTAAAAATTTAGATGCATTTTCAATTGACACTTAAAATTTATACACAATAAAGGGGTACAATGTGTTGTATCTGTACAATTCCTTCTTTTCCTCTACTCACTACGGCCCACACCTCAAATACATTCACTTATCCTTTTATTCCTTTAGCACTTCATCTCTTGTAGTACTTTTTGCATTTTGCTGGTACTTATTTGTTTACTTATTTTATCTTGCTACTGAATTGCAATTATTTTCATGTTTTATTAATCTTCAGGATCCGTATAGGAGATTTGTTTTGGATATGCTCTAGAAATGCTTATTGAATTGCCTTAAGCATTCAAAAAGTCTCATACCAGAGACTTCTAATATTTACTAGAAAAAAATATCTAAGGAAGGGGATTGGAATTCAATTCATTCAGTATTTTCAGGGTCTATTATCTGGTACACACTGTGCTTTTTGTCTGAGTATAAAAAATAAGGTTAAGTCCTGGCCCTGTTAAAAAATATATCTAATGAGAGAAAGAAGAATATACAGTAAGACTACAAATATTTCAAAATTATTCACTCCCTAATTTCTGTAGTGATCACAATCATTGTCAAGATTTAAGGGCAAAATCATCAAGGTAACAAGGAAACTGTCACGAGTGTGCTTTTGGAATCTTTACAGTGAGCTTTTCCTGTGCTATTTTGATCTTTTAAAGATTATTTACACTTGCAATCAATTAATGTCTCCAATTAAAATGCTTCCACTGCATATGTGGGTGACTACTGAATTTCGTAACATAAAATAAACCATCCCCTTTTCAGAAAAGGAACTATAGCTTTATCAGCAAATTGTCTTCTAAGCACATAAAAAACCTTTTGTCCTTTAGTATCTAGAAGAAGTTTGTTTTCACATACAGAATGTTATATTTAATTTCTGTTGCCATTATTAAATGTAGGAAAGAAGAGAGAGTACTAAGGACATTTTCTCAATTATTTTCTGATTATAAAGTTGTATTTTCTGTAGAAAACTTCTAAGACATAGAAAAGTATAGTAAAAATAAAAGTTACTTACAGTGTTACGAGACTGAGAGAAACAAAATCAATATTCCTTCTTGTCCCTTTTTTCGTGTGTAGGTATGACTTTGTATTTTACTTTTATCATAATGGTTACTTTTTCATGAGTATTTTTTTTTTTTTGAGACAGGGTCTTGCTTTTTTGTAGTTCAGGCTGGCCCTGAGCTCAGCCTTGAAATCACAGCAATCCTCCTGCCTGTGCCTCCTAAGTGCTGGTATGAGCCGCCGCCATCCCCAGCACTGTGGTATGTGGTTCTGATTACTGGTGGTGTGAGTCTCCATGCTCAGCATTGTTGAATATGGTTACCAGAGATTGAACCCGGGCCCTTGCACTTGCAAGGCAGGCACTGGAACCTGTGAGCTAAATTCCCAGCCCTAATTTTTGTATTTTAATGTAAAACAAGTAAATATCAAAGAAAATATAAAAACTCTTCTATGAAAATAAAGCAAAATTTTATAACAAAATAAAGAATAATAATGGTTAACATACTGTGTATATATCATAACGAAAGAATGGCCAAAACAGTAAAGTCATATATAAAGAAGACTCTCTCTTATAAGGAAAAGATAAACAATAAAAAATAAAATATTTTTTCAATGAAAAAAAGAAACTAGTAGTATAAATGAAACAAACAATCTTATATTTTAAATATTTCTGAAACAATGAAATAGATAATTTGGGGAATTATTTCAACTTCTCCCTACTTCCTATTTATCTATCTGCTAGAAGTGGTTTCATTTACATGTTTGTATGTTGTGATTAGTTTATCTTTCCTTTTCATATGTATTAATGTGGGTCCTAAGAAAACTTAACATAAATGCAAATCCATAAATGTAACCATTTGTAGCATTTTAGTGTCTTTTTTTATCATTTTCCTTCACTCTCTATATGTATTAAAGAACTGTACTTACAGATTGTGTATACTTTACCTCGGTATCACATCCTAATGCATTTTCATTGTAATCATTCCTTGTACAATTAAAAATAGCAAAAATGTTCTGTAGTAATTAAAGGTCATGACCATTGACAGAAAACTGAGAATTGGGCCTCTCGTTTCTTAGCCACTAGAAAGGAAGTAACAATGTTATAGGGAGGGATATTAAACACAAAATGATCTGGGGTATTTAAAACAATAATATGTTCCACAAAAGTTTACATGGAGATATACATATTAAGGGCCAGGAATACAGCTCCATGGTAGAGTAGAATACTTGCATAGTAGTCCCAAGGCACTGGGTTCAATCCCCAGGACCTGGCCCCCAAAATACATGTTTTGTGTCTGTGGTTGAGATCATACCTATACTAGTTGTATAGGTGATGTGGTTTAATCCCATATACCAGTGATGGTGAACCTTTTAGAGTTTTCAAATGATAACAAAGAGCCTGCTGTACAACGCATGCCATAAATTTGCCACCAATGTGATATGCTATGCGTTGCCTGGTGAGGCCTTGGTCTTTTGAAGGATTTAATCATAATTTGTGCTTTAGTTCCTCATCTCCCACGGTTTTTCTACAGGTAATCTATTTTTCACAATTGAAGTTTGCCACTACTTTCCCTATTGCTTGGTTAAATAGCATCTTATTGATTAAAGTGGCTTTTTAAAAATCATCCTGGCCTAATAGAAGCACAGCATACAAAACTTATGAAACACAATGACAGCAATCCAAAGAAGAAATGTTATAACTATGAATGCCCACATCAAAAGAGAGAGAACCCAAATAAACAACCTACTGATGCATCTTGAAGTCTCAGAAAAAGAAAGAACAATGCAAATCCAAAGCTAATAAAAAGAAGGAAATTATAAAGATCAGAGCAGAAATCAATAAAATTGAGACTGAAAAAAATACAAAGAATAAATGAATCAAAAGAGCTAGTTTTTTTTTTCAAAAGAATGAACAAAATAGACAAATTGTTAGCCTAACTTGTACTCCAATTAAGTGGAGAATTCACAAGAAAGGAATGGATACAAATAAATAAATTAGATACAAATAAATCACCAAAACTGAACCAAGAAGATATAAAAACCCTGAATAATCCAATATCAAGCAATGAAATTAAAATAATAAAATACCCAAACAGCTAAAAGCCCAGGTCCTAATGTATTCGCTGTCAAATTCTACAAGAACTTTGGGGAAGATATGACAGCAATACACCTCAAACTCTTTAATAAAATCTAAAGGGAAGTAGCACTTCTCAAATTGCCACTAGCAGCTAATATTACCTCGATTCTTAAACAAGAGACTTCACAAAAATTAGAACAATAGACTATTATTTTTAATGAACATAGCTGCAAAAATCCTCAATAAGATATTGACAAAAAACATGCAACAAACCATCAAAAAGGTCATGGGTCTTGACCAAGTAGGCCTCATACCAGGGTTGCAAGGAAGATTCAATACATGGAAAACAATAAATATAACATATCATATGAACAGAAGGACAAAAATCACCTGATTGTCTCAAGAGATGTCAAGAAAGCCTCTGAGAAAATAAAAGATAATTCATGATTTTAAAAAGCTGAAGAAAATATCTATAGAAAGACTTTATCTTAAAATGGTAAAAGCCATTCATGAAAAATCAACAGCCAATATTATATTAAGTTGGGGAAAACTGAAAGTTTCTCTCTAACATCAGGAACAAGAACAGGATGTCTACTATCACCAATCTTGTTTAACATAACACTCAAAATATTAGAGGAATTAGGCAAGAGAAACAAAAGAAATGGATATGTATCAGAAAAAGTCAAATTACCATTACTGGCAGATGACATGATCCTCTGCACAGAACCAAAACATTGTGCCAAGATTCCTAGAATTAATAGCCAAGTTCAGCAGTGTAGCAGTATAAAAAAATCAACACACAAATGTTAATACTGTTCCTGAATACCAATAATGAACCCATAGAAAAGAAATTAGGGAAACAACGCCATTCACAATAACACAAGATAATGAAATCTTTAAAAATTAACCCAAACAAAGATACAATGAAAACTACATTACTCTGTCACAGGATATCAAAGAGAACATGAGAAAATGGAGATATCCCCAGTTCCTTAATACACAGAGCCAATTTAGTAAAAATGGCTATATATCCAGACTGATATGTAGATTTAACAGAATCTCAATCAAGTACCAATAACACTCAGCATAAAACCTAAAAGAAACCTAAAATTCATATGAAACCAAGAGAACCAAAACAGCAAAAGCAGTCCTGCCTAACAGGGGCAAAACGGGACATCACAGTCCCATGTTTGAAGTTATATTACACATCACAGTGATGAAAAGCAACATAGTACTGGCATAAAAATAGACATTGAGGTCAGTGGAACAAAACTGAGGGTAGAGAAACAACCAAAGACACCATCAACCATAGTTTCTTTAGCAGGAGAGCCAGAAGCTTATGCTGGAGAGGAGATAGAATCTTTAGCAAAAGCTACTGGGAAAACTGGCTGCCCACGTGCAGAAGATTGAATCTAGACCCATATATCTCATCATGTACTAAATTAACACCAAGACAGATCAAAGATCCGAATGTTAAATAGAAACACTTAATCTGCTGGCAGATAAGATAGGTAAGTCTCTTCAAGACACAAGACTAGGTAAAGACTTTCTGAACACAATTCAGTGGCACAAGAATTAGTACCAAGAATCAAGAAATGGGATCATATAGTATTAAAATGTTCATGCACAAAAAACTAGGATTAGAGGTCCCATTTGACCCTGCTATTCCCCTGCTAAGAATATACATGAAAGAATTAAAAGATTCATATCACAGTGACTTATGTATACCCATGTTCATAGCAGCTCAGTTTGTGATAGTTAAATCTTGGAAACAACCTAAATACCTATCCACTCTAGACTGGATAAAGAAGATGTGGATTTTTTTTTATAGTGTGGAGTATTACTCTGCAATAAAGAATGATAAGTTTGAGCCATTTATACTCAAATGGGTATACCTTGAGAGCATACATATAAGTGAAATAAATAGCTCACAGATGTGTAAATACCATATCTTTTCTGTGATATGAGAATCTAAAGATGTAAATGAGTTATAGAATGTATGATAAGTATTATGAAATAAAATATATTCAAAGGGGGTCGGTGATTTAGCTTAGTGGTTCCAGTGCCTGCCTTGCAAGTGCAAGGTCCTTAGTTTTGTCCCTGGTAACCACCCTGGTAACAATTCTGGGCTTGGTAACTCACGTCCACCAGCAATCAGTACTACATTCCACAATTCCCAGCGTGCTTTGTCACACCTGTAATCCCAGCACTCATAAGGCAGAGGCAGGAGGATTGCTGTGAGTTCGAGGCTCACCTGGGCTACATAGTTAGCTCAAGGCCAACCTGAACTACAAAGTGAGACCCTGTCTCAAAAAAAAAAATTCAAAGGAAAAGGAGGGTAGAGGTAAGTAATGAGGAGAAAGAAAAAATGTGACAGTAAAAAAAGGAAACAAAACATATATAGAGAGAGAGGGTGGGAGATTGTAGGGTAATGGGATGGGAAAAAAATGAGAAGTCATGTCATGAACAGGCACAAATTCTCAATCTTGAGTGTGATCATGCTGTGTACATAAAATGTACAAATAAAGAATTCAATTTTAAAAATAAAAAAAAATCTTCTTGCACAGTATAAGACAACCAGCAGAGAGCAGAAACAATCTACAGAAGGGAAAAATTTTGTCAGCTATTCCTCAGATAACTAATATCTACAATATATATACAGAACTCAAAAAATTAGATCCCTAAAGTAAAAGAGCAAATTTTTAAAAAGGGTAACTGAAATGAACAGACACTACTCAGGAGTATAAATGGCAAAAAATGCATGAAAAACTAAATGCAAATTAAAACAGCACTTAGGCTCTATCTCACTCCAGAAAAAAAAAATGGTAAGCATCATGAAATTAATGAACAACAAAAGCTGAAGTGTTTGGTAGAAGAATGACCCTTCTATATTGTTGGTGGGACTGTGAACTAGTATGACTACTAAGGAAATCATTGTGGAGATATCTCAAAAAATTAGAAATTCCATTTGGCCCAGTGCTTCCCCTTCTAGGTATCTTCCCAAAAGAGTTAATGACATCATATTACAATGATACATACATATCCATAGTTATATGGCACAATTCATAATCGCTAAAGTTTGGAAGTAGCCTGTATGTTCATCATCAGATGAATGGATAAAGATAAGGTAGCATTTATACATAATGAAATATTACTTTGCCATAAAGAATGATACACCTGAATCATTTGCAGGAAAATGGATGTACTTTGAGTCATGATGTTAAGTGAAATAAATCAGAAATTCAAGCTTAAATATTATATTGCTTTTCTTACTGATAAACCCAAATATAAATAAAAAGCAAAATAAAATACACAAAGGGGAAAATAGGG